>OMKR01050239.1:14903-29870 GCA_900302355.1 Cyttopsis rosea | reverse complement strand
CTGCAGCAGATGCAGCAGCTCCAGATGCTGCACCAGAAGCAGCTCGAGTCGGTGCTACACCACAACAACAGCAACGCCGGGGCGTACGGCGGCGGGGCCGCGGGTGGATACTCCGCACCGTCGTGGCAATCCGACGGACCCGGGCACGCAGACGCCGGATTCGGTGCCCAGAGCTACTACAACAAAGACGAGGCTCACCCGCCGGGGCCTAATCCGGACCCGTCTCAGCCCCCTCCTCCGCCACAGCCCTGTGACGCGCAGCCCAAGCCCCCTGCGCCGGGCCCGCCACCACCGCAGGAGACGCAGAATAACGGAGCTCCCCAAACAAAAGAGGTAAACAAATAGCCCGTCGGTCGCCGTTAGATTGATTAGATTCTTTGTCGTTGCCGGCAATGTGTTGAGCGTTCGACTCACTGTCGACTCAGTAGATTGATTACAAGTGAGAATATGATCAATAATATAGTAATAATGTAGTAATAATGTAGTAATGTCAACATCAGAAACAAATATTTACAACAATCGAAAAATAGAATAGAATTTACTAGAAAATAGACAGTTTATTATTCATCGGTACACAGTGAGCTGTCTTGGAGTTTCCCAGTGAACTATTTGAAGTTGGATTTGACCTGATTCTGTGGTAATGTTTATTATATTTATATTTTATTATTTATTATATTTATATTATATTATTTGTTATATTTATATTATATTATTTGTTATATTTATATTATATTATTTGTTATATTTATATTATTTGTTATATTTATATTATTTGTTATATTTATATTATATTATTTGTTATATTTATATTATATTATTTATTATATTTATATTATATTATTTGTTATATTTATATTATATTTTTCTAGTAAGTCTCCTCCCAGAGAGTGGGCGTCCCAATTGTACGCCATCAAAATAAGTTGCTGACCTACCTACCATCTGCTGTCCCACTCCCTGGCACTGTCTTGCATCCCCACCTGTGTGATGGTACCAGTGTGTAGGTTGTGTATTGTCGGCAATGGCATCAGAGTTAAACTGATCCGAGTGTCGTAGCTGTTGCTAGTTATTGGCTAGATGTTGTCATTTTATTACAGCGTTGCGGCCGATGCAGCCTTTACTACTTTAGTCGTTTAGCAGGCGCATTTACCCGAAGGTTCTCATAACACGGGCATTTGTGAATAGTCGCCAAATCAACTTCATCGGAGTGACTTTCTGTAATAGTCGCCGTTTGATTCCCCTTTGGTTGCATCAACTCTCCAAACAAACGGCCGCTCCACAGCTTTTGATGAAGTTTAAAATTGTGTCCAGGAGCAACAGCAGTACTGGTACAAGCAACATCTTCAGAATCTGCAGAAGTTGAAACAGGACAGGGCTGAGCAGAACCAGAGGGACGGCGATGGCCTTAAACCAACAACACCTTACAGCCACCCCACTCCTCCACCCCCGTCGGAACCACCCAAAAATGCGCCGCCTCCTCCACCACCAAAGGAGGAGCCGCCGCTGCCACCTCCGCCGCCCGAGGAGGTAAGCAGGCCTGAAGTGCTTTTCAAGTCTGTCACATTTGTGATCAAGTTTGTCGGATTAAAGTTTCCAGTGCTGCGGCCGCCCCTCGATACTTGCTTTACAAATATTGCACTCGGCTGTTTTGCTCTTCTCCGCTTTCAGTCTGAAGTACTGCAACAGAGCTGACATTGTGGAATTGTTGTCATGTCAGTGTTTCTCCTAGGATGGAGTTGTAGCAGCGGAGGGAGGAAAAAGATCTGCATGCGTGCAGTTAATTTACTTAAATGTAATGACATTTTCAATGATAAAATAACTTGCATTCATGACGTTTCATTAAGGGAATCCTATCCAAATAATATGTAACGTTAATATCTCTGTGAGGGTATCTGTCAAGTTGTCTTTGAGATTGACAGCTTTCGCGCGTCACGGTGGCCCCCGCCTGCATAGTAAGGCCCGTCTCCAGGAAGAAAAATCGGTGCTACTTTTACCGAAACTAGGGATGCACCGATTGTGAAATTCTGGGCCGATAGTAATGTTTAAGATAACAATTTGGCCTATACTGATGTTTTCCGTGTTCCCGTGAACGCAGCATCGCTTCCTGCTTGGAGCGCTTCTGAACCAGAGAGCTGTGTCTGTCTTCTAACTGGGCGTTATGGCCTAAAATGTATATCAGTGTAATTTTAAGCATGGACGGTAAAAATTTCAATATAAATGCTTCTGCAGTGGTAAAGCACTGGTATGGCAAATGCATGGGAGCTATTACTGTACTCTTAACTCTATTCCTAGTAGAGGTGGGAATCACCAAAGGCCCCGTGATAGGATACTATCACGATGCAATATTATTGCGATATGCTGAGTATTGCGATAATATATATTGCGATTCATTACCTTTTTTCAACTGCAAATTATGGAAAACTTTTGTCAAAGGAAAACTTTGTCTGTATCTGTTTTATCTAATAAGATAAAGTTTTCAGTCTGTTCATCTCACTTCAATCATTTTTATTGGAGCAAAGTTGTATTGTCAAGCAGTAGACAGACTGACCAACACTGTCATAAAAACATCATAAAAAACAGTCATAACGTTGCATACACCTGACAAACGTATCCGAGAACGGGTCCATGAATTAATCGATCACGGGTGGTGTGGTGGACGGATATAAAATTGTAACGCTAAAATGGCCAAAAAGTGAGTTGTTTGCATCCCTGTATATAATAAAATATCGATACTTGGCGTCCGTGTATCGATCGGCACGCAAAATATCGCAGTACTATGTTGTATCGATTTTTTCCCCCCAACCCTAATTACTAGGACATATTTCACATAGTACAGAGATATTTTAAGAACATCTATTGTTCAAAACTGCAATAATAGTAAAAATACAAAACCTTTTCTCAATTTACTTCCATCTCTGAAAAACACTTTTTCATGAAATACAATAAAATATTAAAATATTTGTTGTTATTTTTTCCCCCTTTTGTGCCAGTTAAAATATTTTATAAATATTATAATTAATACATTTAATTAATTAATAAATGTAATGTATATTTAATAGAAATAATAAATATTTTTTGCCGTTCTCCGTGCCGCAGATGTTGCACAGCTACATGGAGAAAGTGAGGAGGCTACTACTGTGCATGTCTACTGTAGCTGCTGGTGATGGGCAAAGAAGTTATTTTCAGTGTACTGAATCATTAGAATCAGTTAATTAAAAAGATTACTTCAAAAGTTTGTTCACCGAGTCATTCAGTGCTTCGGGGGGTGTGATTCAGTTATCACGTACGTTCCCAACTGACTGAGAGCTGAACTGACTGATGAACGGATCATTTCAGGAAGTGATTCATTTCAGTTCGTTCACCCAAAAGAGTCAAATTGTTCGCAAACGATATACTAGACGGAACCGGTAGATGCCGTTTTCTCTGGAATATTGCACTTAAATGGCTTCAATAAAAACCATGGATTTATGTAAAAGTTGTTTTTTGTATTTATTAATTGCATGGAGGCTGTTTGGTGCAGCTTCAAGCTTGGAAACCGATGGATGATTTGGACATGGTGGCACGGACACAGTGATAAAGTTGCGGCTCCAGTTATTACTTAATAAATTCTTATATATATAATAACAGACACAAAATAATTTTGTTTAATATATATTAATAATATATATTATTGCAGATAAATGGGTGCATCCCTACTAGATCTAAGAGGGCTCTACCGGTCATCACCGTATAGTCAAAATCCATACTTGGTGTTTGTGTGGGAAACACTGGATAAACATCGGCCACTGCCAACGGAGAATGTCATCTTATTTGCCGATAGGCCGATGGCAGTCAACAAGGCGAATATTGGCCGATATTGATGTACGGTATATACCGATGTAACCAAAACGTATCGATGATTGTGTTTGCTGTAACGTTACTGTGTGATACTCACGTGAATTTGCAGCACAGTTTTCCCTTTGGCGAATGATAATCCTGAATCCATGATCAGCATTGCTTGCTTCATTGTTGACATCTATCGGTCCTTATTGTTATAATTGTGGTGCTGACATTATCAGGTAAACGCAAAGTTTCTTGGTTATATTACGGATGCACGATACCATTTTTTTCAGACCGAGTACGAGTACTTGCTTTTGGGTACTTGCCGATACAGAGTACCGATATGAGTACTTTTAAAAATACTGCAATTTTCAATTACCACAATAGTGAGATTGCTGATTTTGACAATGTGTTTATTATTGTTCATTATTCACTATGGAACAATAATAGAACATGAAACTGTCCCTGAGTTCCAATAATATACAACATGGAACGGTCACTGAGTTCCAGTAAAATAGACTATGGGACTGTCACCAAGTTTCAGTATAATGCAACATGTAACTCTCACTGAGTTTTAGAAGGACACAACATATAATCAACATGGAAATGTCCAGTTTAAACTTCAAATGAAAGTCTCTTTCACTTTTAAGTGCAAATACCTTTCTATTATATTTATATGATACTTGCCATTCCAAAATAAATTGTGATCATTGCAAAAAAAAAAAAGTCTCAAATGAGTTGAACCTTTCATCACAAGTGAGCGGAGCTCCTGCACTAGACACGATAGATATACAGTCTGCACAATTTTGGAATATTGTCTTGGCTGAGCAGAGCTTGCATTCTGTTGTATTTTTATCTTTGTTTACCTTGAAGTACCTCCTTGAGCGTCAACTACACTACATTGCGTTGGTATCGGGTTTGAGTATCGGAGCATTTTTACGAGTACGAGTACATGAGCACAGTATCGGTGCATCCCTAGTTTATATGCTTTACTCGTGGGTGTGTGAATTGACCTGGATATGAAGCGTCCGTAACTCAAAATAATATAACGTTAGTTTCTAAAAAGATAAGACTGAGCTCCTTGTAACATTACTGCCGCTACAAGGTGCGTATAGGGGAAACACTGCATGTTAACGTTAGCTCACACATGGCTACTGTTGTCACGTGGCCTACCTCTCTTTAAAGTAACTATGTTTGCGAAAATGTCAGGGTTGTGATGAGAACAGTGTAATTTATTTGCACAGAACTTTGGTTGACTTTTCCACGATTTTTCTGAGTTGTAACCTCTAGAAACCTAAATGTGAATTTTGTGACAGAAAACAGGTAAACTTATTATAAATTCAAACCTTCTCAAACAGGAGTCTGAAGCTAAACTGTGTGTATTCAGTTTGGGTGTGCAGGCTACTTGAACATGTCTTGGCGAAAGAACTATCAAGTGATATTTCAAGATGGCAAGATTGCTCTGCCGTCAAACATGTGGACAAAAGTCGATTAGTTAAATTCTGGGAGTGTCACCATAGAAACGGCTCAATATGTGGTTCTTTTTATTTGAACGCAAAAGACAAAACTATTAATGAATGATCCTTGCTTTTAATTGTCTGCATCTTGTTTTGAGTTTTTCGCCTCTGCCTCAGTCATCATTTTCTTTTATTGGGACTCCTAATCATTTTACCTTTAACTATTAACCACTAATTAATGACTCAGCAATGTCTTGATTATGGCTTCATTCTACAGTGATGGTAGAGCTACTTGTGTTAGAGTGCATTCTTTCTTCATACATGTTTCATGTTGCGTTGATAGAAGATGTTTGCAGTAGCCTACACCTGTGTTCAAAATTAATGTAAAATAGAATTGCATGGCCAAATGATTTTATTGAGAAACGTTGCCTAAATTAACGGCAGCGGCATTCTACTAATGCTAAGATATGGTACAATTGGAAAGCCAAATCCACATAGTGTCACACCAGTGTGTCATTTACCACTCATACTTAAAATTTTGTGTTTTCTGCAGCCGGACAACCCCAAGGACCCAGAGGAAGCTGCCCGTCTGCAGCAGTTACAGGCTGCAGCCGCCCAGTGGCAGCAGGTTCAGCAGCAGAGGGCTGGCATACAATACCAGGCTCTCATGCAAGAGCATGAAAAACTACAGCAGATTTTAGAAAAGTACCAACAATTAATTCAGCAACCAGCGAATCTACAGGTAGCTTGGCAGTGTTTTTTATTTATTGTTATTAAATGTATTTAATGACTAAAATGTCCATAGCCATGACTAATTCAAAACTAATGTTTTGAAAAAAACGTTTAGCTCTCTCTTTAACCATAATTAATCTAAACATGAATCTAATCAATTTTTTACTATATTGTTTTTTACAGTCAATGTCCAATGAGATGCAGCTAAGGCACCATGAAATGCAACAGAAGCAGTTCACCCTGTTATTTCAAGATTGGGAACACACTTTCAAACTCTGGTATGAACAGTTCCAGACCTATCCTCATAAAGACCAACTCCAGGACTATGAGCGCCAGTGGAAGCAGTGGCAAGAACAGATGAACGCAACGCATGCTCACCTACAAGAGCGTGTTGCTACTCTCCGGACTATGGTGCCCTACCCAGCCAGTCAATACAGTGGGGAGAAATGGGAACAGTATGGCCAGTACTCTGGACAAGAGTTTCAAATGCAGCCGCAGATGGCAAGCCCGGCAATGCATGATTCTCCTGCAGCTGTTGGTCCCAGGCCTCAAGGTCCAAGGCCTGTTGGATTTGGGCCACCGTCGGATGGTCCAAGGCCTGTTGGATTTGGGCCACCGTCAGAAGGTCCAAGGCCTGTTGGATTTGGGCCACCGTCAGAAGGTCCAAGGACTGTTGGATTTGGGCCACCGTCAGAATTGCCAACTGGACCCCCTATTAGAGGAAGTGGTCCTCCCCCTAGGGGAGCCAGACCACTTGGCCCTCCTACTGGTCAGCCATCACACTACAATGGCCCTAGAGGTCCAAGGTGAGCCATAACTTTGTGATCATTCAAAATGGACTTAATCATGGTGTTTTTGTTGAAGTTGCTCAAGCTTCTATAATTGCATATTTTCTAAGTTATGTGTATCTTTATTTAAATCCATCTAATTCTAAATAGTATTGGCATACCTTTTGAGAATTCCATAACATGGTTTTTATATGAATTTAACCCTTATTCCTAAATTTTATTTTCAACAGGTTCGACGGCCCCAGAGGAAATGCCCCCAGGTTTGACCAACCACAGCAGCGCTTTGATGGTCCTCCCAGATTTGAACGTCCACCATTCGATCAACCCCATAGAGGGAATCCACCTCGATTTGGGCAGCAGCCTAGATTTGAGCAACCTCCGAGGCAACCCATTCCTCCGAATCGCTTTGAACGCCCCCCTGCACCCCAGCAAGCAGTACAGCAAGGCACCCATTTTCAAACGGACACAACCACTACACCACCAACACCATCAACCATTACTTCTGTGAAGGCACCAGTAAAACTGTCAGGGCAGCTGCTGACTAAGAAAGAAAATGCATCAAAATCTGACAGAGACGACATAAACATGGCAGATGACATCCTTGATGGAGCTGATGGCTTCTTTGTTCAACAGGACCCCATTCCACAGACATCACAAATTAATGCAAAGCCTGATATTGTCGATGGCAGCAAAGGTTTGGCTGGTGGTGATAAACCTAAGCCAACTGTAACTGCTCCCTCGGCTGTGCCATCACAAAATTCGGCTCCCATGCAGGTAAATTCCAAACCAGGTGGGCCAGTGACTAATAAAAACAATAATGTAACCCAGACCGGTCCAAAGCTCCCTGGAGACAAACAAGATTCACAGCCTTCTGGACAAACGCAGCCAAGACCAGAACCTTCAAAGGTGACGACATCTGCAATGTCGCGCGGAAGGGGTCGAGGCCAGCCGCCGGGCCCTCTCCAAGGACGCGGACGTGGGCAACAGGGCCACGGCGAGTTCAGGGGGCCTAACAATTTGCCACTGGGAGAGGAAATTAATGACATGGCTTTTGATTATATGGAACCTTGTGTAGATTTGGAAACACAGGAAGAGCGGGGGGACTACTGGGAGAATTGTTCATATGAGGAGCCTGCTGCTGAAGAAGAATCACAGTCGCCTACTGAACAAGATATGTGGATGCCTGAGGAACATCATTTTGTTGAAGAAGAGGAGTACTATGAAGGACCAATGAGGGCAGGACCGCCTATGGGAAGAGGAGGCTTTCCTATGAATAGAGGGAGACCTATGCCAAGGGGAGGACCTTCAATGGGACGAGGGGGACCGCCTATGGGACGAGGGGGACCGCCTATGGGACGAGGGGGACCGCCTATGGGACGAGGGGGACCGCCTATGGGACGAGGGGGACCGCCTATGGGTAGGGGAGCCCCAATGGGGAGAGGAAGACCCCCTATGGGGAGGGGAGGTCCCCCTATGGGGAGGGGAGGACCCCCTATGATGGGCAGGGGAGGGCCCCCTATGGGCAGAGGAGGGATGGGAGGGCCCCCTATGGGCAGAGGAGAATCAATGGGGAGTCATTGGGAAGACCCTGAAGCAGCAGAGTACTGGGAGGAAGAAGATCCTTACTGGGGTGAAGGGAGACCTCCAATGAGGGGTATGAGACCCCCATTTCCCCCCAGCCGGGGCCGTCCCCCACGGGGCCATCCTGGTTTTATGCATCCAGGTAGAGGACGCCCCCCTTTCCCACCGCATGGGCCAATGGACCATGATCACTTAGGACACCCAGTAGACCCGGAAGGGATAGAAATGGAGCTGATGAGGCACCCCATGCATGGAGGCCATGATCCTCGTGGCCCTCCAATGAATCATGATATGAGAGGCAGGCAGCATCCACCACCACCACATGAAATGGGGGATCCACCATATGAAGATATGGATGGAGAACCAAGGTGGCCTCACCCCCCACACGGCAGAGGCCCTCCTCCTGCTCCACATGAGATAATGGAGAGGGGGGCGATGAGGAGGCGACCTATGGGCCGTGGCATGGGTAGAGGGATGCATCCTGGTCCCCCTCATGAGGAATACGAAAAAGAATTCACAGAGGGCATTGTGGAGGACTACGGTCATGGGGAGGCTGGCTATGGCTGGCGGCCGCCGCGAGACTATCCTCCTGATGAACATGAACGAGTGGATCGTCACTATGAACATGAATGGGACAGGGAGCGTGTGCCACCTGAAAGAGACCTTCCTCCCCACATGCCACCACCGGAGCGCTTTAGGGAAAACCATTGGGCAGAGGAAATGGAAAGAGGTCGCCCACATCCATACAACGAGCATGAAAGGGGGGATAGAGGGGAGCTAAGGATACGCGAGTACAGAGACGAACCACCATATAGGCGCGAAGAACCGCCCTACCAGGAACCCCGCTCTGAGTGGGACAGGCCCGAGAGGCCCCCACCATTACCCGAGAGAAGTTATCCTCCAGAATATGATGACCAAAGGCCCCGCTATGAGGACCACAGGGCAGAGCCTTCGATGGGTATGGATGCTGCACCTCCTCCAGCAGCATCGCTTACCAAGGTCCCAGAGAGCCCCATTGATTCAGCAGCTCAAGGAGCAAGCGGAGCTGGAGTCCTTGCTCTGTCTCAGCGTCAGCATGAAATCATCTTGAAAGCTGCCCAAGAGCTTAAACTGATAAGGTGAAATTTGTTAATTAACAGACAAGAATAGCAATGTCAATTTTGAAATATTCGCAGTAGCGCAGCCACCATTTCCCTAGGTATTATCTGTCCACTACATTGTTATTTGAGAGAAGAAATAGAATTTGAATTAAAATGTGCTTTTTTTTTTTTATTTCAAATAATTTGTGCATAACAACAACTTTCCATGCAACAAGAGCCATATATGAAGCTAAAAAGATGGTTATTCTCTGTCATATTTTCCCAAAATAAGCCATTATGTAAAATATGGTAATTCATATATCTAATCATGTTTCATTGATATGCATTTGTATGCTGAAAGATTTTTATTCCTTTGGTTTACAGAGAAATGCAGGAGGGGAAGACTCCTGGAACTGAAGCCCAACCAGTCATCCCTGAGGCCCCATCTGAGCTTCCAGCTGGTCTCTTGGGTTTGGAGATTTCTCCAGAAGTGAGGAACGCTCTGAAGGTGATTCACAACTACATAATTGGTTTTCAAATAGGGGTTCACCAATACCACTTAAAGATAATGATTCCTGAACTTCTAAGTATTAGATTAGATCCATTATTTCAATTTAACAGCCTAGAATAGTCCTAAAAAACACTTTATTGATCCCCAGGTAGAAATCTATCTATCAATTATGTCTGATATGCACCAAAGTGTCAAAAAACCGATAATCGTGTAACTTTTATTTAATATCAGACATGTTTTGAGATACCTCTTGATTTCTGAATTATTTTATTTTTAGCCTGGTTTCATACCGATATCCAATCATGGGAAGGGTGAATCCCTAATTTCAAACATTTAATTTAATCTCAATATGTTTGTTCATCTTTAGGGCCTGACTGCAACTGGACAGCCAGTAGTTAGTGATTCTGTGGCGTGGGATCCCAAGCCTCCCACTGCAAGTTACCAGAGCATCTCTGCTCCTCCTCCTGCTGCAGTGATGCCAAAGACTGTAGATTATGGACATGGGCATGGTAGGTGAAGCCAAAGAGACTTTCAATGGCCATAATATTTCGCAGAAATAAAATTACAGATTACTTTTGGTGACCAACATTTATATTCTTTAGAGCCAGGCACCACTGTTGAGCGGATCTCGTACGGTGAGAGGATTGTGCTGAGGCCTGACCCGGTGTCATCTGACAGGGCATACGAAAAAGGTAATTTTGCCAGTGTCACTTCTAGGTATTTGGTACTGAATTTAAACTGAGTTTGGCTTTTTTTATGACAAGCTCGTAATGGTGTTTCTATTTCCGTGCTTGCTGAGTAACTTTCTTCTAATCATAATCATACCAGAACCTCTAGGCGGCAGAGATCCTTACGGCAGAGACCCATATTTCGAACGACGCCTGGACCCTTACATGGACCGCCGAGAGTATAGCAGAGAGAGGGAGCTCTACAGAGACAAGCCACCTCTAGATTACGAACGAGAGCGATTTGAGAGGGAACGATACCCACCAAGAGAAGACAGGTACAATTTATTTTTCTCAAACAGTTTAACGTCCCCCTTTAGCGGAACTGTCGGGAAATATACAGCTTTTGTGCATTTGTAATATTTTCTTCTTTTTGTCTGCTTTTTACTTCAAGCACACAGCCCATGGTTGTTGAAGAAAGGTAGTATATCACATTGTGTCACACATGTGATTAGTTGTAAACAACTTGCGTGTGTGCCAGTGTAAAATAAGAAGTGCTTTTTCAAAGTTTAATAAAATTTAACCTCTCTGCTACTTTGCTCCTCTGTGCAGAGCGCCTCCACGGCCGGGCTACAGGGAAAGAGAGAGGGACGCACGAGAGAGGGAGGGAAGTAGTCGGGATCGAGACGATCCCTACAGTAGGCCCGGCTACGACAGACCCCCATATGAGCGTGCGGCAGTTGATCGCAGTGGGCCGGAGCGCTATGGACACAGCTCCTCACCTTACAGTACGCCCGTTATCTGTCAATTGTGACCAGTTTGTTTATTTTTAGTTTTGCTTGTCGCTAAACAATTTCTGCTAGAATGCATGTTTAAAATTATATTGGTTGAGCACTCGTATCATATAATGAAACAACTCTGGGGAGTAAATGCTCTCATTGCTGTGTCTGTACAGTGGACAGAAGGAGCTATCCAGAGGAGCGAGGATCTGGCCCTGCATCGTCCCTGCCCCCTTCAGCCCCGGCTCCCCCAAGAGTGGAGAAGAAACCAGAGATAAAGAATGTGGACGATCTGCTGAAACCACCAGGCAGATCATCTCGGCCAGAGAGAGTATGTCCCCACTGCCATCATGTTCCATGGAGCGACAATCATACTTATAGTTCTGCAAATAAAATTAACTTAAGCTATTTCTTTTCTAGATTGTCATTATAATGAGGGGACTTCCAGGAAGTGGTAAAAGCCATGTTGCCAAGCTTATACGAGTAAGTGCAACCAGAATGATTGATTTATCAATAGGAGAATAGTATTCACGCTGTCTTGCGATTAATGTGTTTTAGGTTATGTGAGACTGAATTCGTGAAAAATAGAGGCCACAAATCTCTGCTCCCTCCAGCCAAGACTAAATTGATTTAATTAAACAAGCCCAAATAAGATTTTAATATAGAACCTCTCACAATTTCAAGGACAAGGAGGTTGAATGTGGCGGCGCCCCACCAAGAGTCCTCGTCTTGGATGACTACTTCATGACAGAGGTTGAAAAAATCGAGAAGGATCCAGACACCGGGAAGAGGGTCAAGAACAAGGTTTGTTCTTCTAAATGTTTTTTTACGATGCAATGAGCATATTTGTGAAAGGCACATAGGAGGGACGAGTAAAGATCTATTTTTGGCCTGTTTTTCAAAATTCATCGAGGCTGTAGATCAGTTGCACTGTGTATTTTTATTTTCAACTCAAACCCAAAGCAAACAATGATGCATTTTTAAGTACTCAAAGGCAGTAAAGCCTAATTGAAAAAGCCATATGAAAAAATAATCTTTCTGATCTGTCAGAAAATAATCATAGAAGGAATTCTTATTTTACAGGTGCTTGAGTATGAGTACGAGCCGGAGATGGAAGATACATATAGGAGCAGTATGCTTAAAACTTTTAAGAAAACTCTGGATGACGGCTTTTTCCCCTTCATCATCATCGACACAATTAATGACCGAGTGAAACATTTCGATCAGTTCTGGAGTGCAGCCAAAACCAAAGGTTTTGAGGTGAGTTGCTTCATTTGGAGAGCTGTTTTCTTTTTCCAAATCTGCATTTTATTAATCTTTGTAAAATGTACTTCCTAGGTTTATGTGGCTGAAATCACTGCAGACAATCAGACTTGTGCAAAGAGAAATGCCCATGGGCGCACACTGAAGGATATTGCAAGGGTCAGTGTCGATCTTTGGTTCTGCACTATACAGATCTCAAATATGTCAATGTGTAAGCATTTCAACATCGCAAATGCAACCTGCATTTTATTCACTGAATGTTTTTGACAGATGTCCGCAAACTGGGAGTCTTCGCCACGTCATATGGTACGCTTGGATGTCCGCTCTCTGCTTCAGGATGCTGCTATTGAGGAGGTAAGTTCATATTGGATCCTCGCTTTTCCAATTATTCCAGTCTTTGTACTGTATGCCCACTGAACCTAATAATAAAATTTAAATTAAACCTGAATTAAACTCGACACAACACTGTTATTCCTAGGTTGAAATGGAAGACTTTAATCCTGACGATGAGCCCAAGGAGCCCAAGAGGGAGGAGGAAGAAGAGGGTGATATGGTAGGATATGTATTTTTTTGCTTTCATAGCCATGTATTTGGTAGAACCATTTAACACCAATCTTGTCATTCCTAGTACAGGAGATTGATTAAAGCCCCTTTCATTCGATTTCCCAACTACCCTTCCTCATACTATAGCTATTGAAGACTTTTCAAAGAGGTCTTTAGTGCAGAGTTTCTTAGTGCTTGGTCATATCAACAGTTTAACATTAAAATGTAAGTTATAGCATTTTGACAATAGTTTTTTTTTTTTTGATCAGGTGAGTTTTAATCAATCATTATGGGCCCAACAAAATTGTTTGAAGAAAAGATCACTAACTTATCTAAACGTTCTGTATTTTGTTTTTAATATCAAGCAACAATTTGAGTAATTTTATCTATATTGTTTATATATTAATTTATAAATGCTTTCCAAAGTAAAGTTGTTGTTTGTTTTTTTACAAATTTTATAAAATTACACAATACAAATCTTCCATAGATTTGCCTTAACTACATAAAACTAAGAGTAACCATTTCAAAAGCCATTGCAACATTCCTGTTGGCATTTCTATGTAGAGGGCATAGATTATTTAGGTACCATCTTGCCTGAAATAACTCCTACTTGATACTAAACAGTCCTACAGTTCTGAAAGTGTACTTTCTGTTTTACATCATAAAATAATTATTGACCCTATGCTTAAGCATAGAAAGTCAACTTGGAATATAACACAAACAAACTCACATTAGGGTTCACACCTTGGTGTTCCCATGACAGTGACACTATGTCAAGGCATTTGTGTTCAGAGGATCTTCATAGTGGTTTGTATGAAACCGCAACTCACCCTTTTCGAGGTGAAATAAAAGCGTGTTTCATGAATATAAGTTAACATAAGATAACACTCCATTTTCAACCTTAGCATATTTACCATTATCAACATGTGCTTACAAAATGATGTTAAATATTTGTAAATGTTTTTACATTTATATGAATATGAATTGAATCTATTAAATATATGTGTAACAAGGTAATACCTACACTTGGTCGCAGTGGGGTTACAGGGAATAGAATGCTAGGCCTCTTAAGAATTTCCAACCACATTTCTTAAACTTGAATGGTTTGATTAGCACAAGACTGAAAATTTCACTGCTTGAGCATGAAATACAAAAATGACACAAGCCTATCCGTTTGGTAGAATTCTGTTCAGTGTTTAGAAGATGAGATCATAATATTTTCTACTTCCAAAAATGTACAGGAATTAAATGAGGAACGGTTTAGGCCCGGAACCTTCTGAAATGGGAACCGTGGCAGTCCCTAAAAGAGTTTGTGCATGCTCTCACAAAATGAGCGACTGCTAGGTTTGATACGTCACAAAAAGAACCCATCATTTTGTCACGTGACAAAACTATCGTAATAGCGCCACAGCAAGAGTGTTCTGGCTTTCAATTTTCTTTTGTAAAGTAAAAGTAGTGGGGGAGTCACTGCTGCAAGTGAGCAGTGAGTGTTAAATCAGGTGTTTACCAGAATATAAGAAATGTGGTTTGTGTATTTCACGATTCTCATGTAGCTTGCGTTTGACCAATCAACATTGTTCAGTACTACAAACCCCACCCTAATGGTTCCCATAAACCACCTGGCTTGCATAGACTTTTTTTGGGGACCAGGAACTCTCCAAATGGAACCAATTTCTGAACTAAAGGCGTTTTCGCACCACAGGAACTTTTTCATAGTTCTAAGAACAGTTGGAGGACCCCCCCCCCCCTTTTT
>OMKR01050239.1:0-14883 GCA_900302355.1 Cyttopsis rosea | reverse complement strand
CCTTTTTGTGTCCGCACTGCAGGAACTGGGAATGATCGTAGTTAGAATTAGAACTTAGAATGCCGTTTTGAGGGACTTTTGTAGCTCCTACTTAGGGCAGGTACTCTCCAACACAACAGGAAACTTGAGTGACGCAAGTGCACGGTGATAGGTCGAACACATGAGCCAATGCAGCATCGGCAACCACCATATTTAAAAACCTGTGTAAACAGTTACCAACAACCTAAACCAAAAAGAAGATGCTTCATTTAAAGTAAACATGTCTTTATTTTCACTGAATTTATTTCCAGAACATTAACAACTACATGTAAAAAAATAAAAATAAAAAACAGCGTCCGACCTCGCCGCTTCCCGGGGCCGAGGACTCGCTGTACACCACCTTCCCCGTCCACTTCCTTAGCCCATGGCGTGGCCGTCGACTCGGGGCGGACTGTCCTTAGTGCGCCCCAACTGAGTCGCATTGCTCTGTGCGGGGACCAGCCCACATACACTAGGCGACAATATAAAAAACAAAAACAATAATAGTGTTTTGTTTTTTTATTGTAAGTGTATTTATTTCATTTTATTTTATGACGTTAATTGAATAAAACAAAACATCCCTGTGCGGTGCAACTGGCAGTGCAGCAGTGCCCTTGCCTTACGCCTTGTAAATCTAATGTGAGTGAAGATTCGGCAACTGGATTGCTCATTTCTCGCCTCAAATTTGTTCAGAAACAGATTTTGGTGGACTGATAAGGAGAAATAAGTGAAGGTTGACGGACTATATACAACACGGAACTCGTGATCAAACCCCATTTGCTTACGTCACTTCAGCGTTCCTATTGGCGGTGCGAATGCAAACAGAAAAAAAGCCCTTGAAGGAATGTAGTTCTCGGGGGAGCTGCCGACTTCCCATCAGTGAGTCCCCACAACTGTTTGGTCCGAAAACGCCTTAAGTTCCTGCTGTGGAAGAAGGCCTAAGTTCCTAAATACTGGGAACTACATAAGTTCCTGGTTCCAGAAATGGAAAATCCCCTGTTGTCAATTTCTATACAGTTGTTCCAAATTGTTGCCACTGGGTCAGATTCCACATACAGTTGTTCCAAATTGTTGCCACTGGGTCAGATTCCACACAAGATGCTAATTGATTTATGGTATAGTTATTATGTTTATAAAGACTTGGAGCCACATCACTCTCACTCTTCTCATTAATACAAAAACAAACTGTCAAAGGACAAAGTGAATCACCAGGTCTATTCAAAGTTCTACCCAGAAGGATTTGCACCCCTACGCCATCGTTGAAGACCTGAGCTTTTGCTCAATGTTACATGCTGGAGTGGAGGTACAAATGCTTAGTACAGTTCTAGTGCCCTCTCCTCTGGCCCAATGAAATCTAGCACCAAGATGAAATCATGCGTTATGGCCGTTCTTGCTTCAACAAGGCTTACCTTAGCAAGACAACATGCTGTATGGAGAAACGCAAAAAAAAACATGTATTTCCCGTACTTATTATGGGCAAGCTACTACACATTGAGCTATTCCCTTTAAAATCTTAATAAGCTTTTGTTACTTTACTCCATGTTGAGATACATTTTTATTGGCAAAAGAAATTCCAATTCTATGCATGAATCTATAATCTATGACCTGTAAATTGGAAAAAGTAAGATCTAAAATTTGTCCCACTCTTTAAACATTTACTTCAACTTTTGATTTGTCATTCAAATAGATGGAAAATGATAGTCACAAATTAATAAATTAACCACATTTTGTGTAGGTCAATTATTATTTTTATTTTTTTTCCAAATGTCAAAAACGAATACATATAATTTGGGTTGTGAACTGTCAAATCTGCATCAGCGGATCGATGTTTGAGTTGATTTGGGTTTTTGGAATTTTGAGATAAGCGCTCTGCCGTGTGGGATGCCAATTCAAGGAGAATTGCTCTCTACCATTAACATTTCTATGGTAAATGTTTGACTCATCGCTATACCCTGTCGCTTACACTGTAGCTCTGTCAGTTCATGGGATTGGCATTGGAACACACACCTGGCCGTGTTGAATTCATTCATTCATTCAATCATTAATGAACCAACTGCTTATCAAATGAACTGGCTCTAGAGTTTAAAACTCATATGTAGTTTATTTTTTATCAGATGGATGCTGCAATAAAGATTATTTTTGTTTGGCTATATATTATTACCTTAAATATACATAATTTACCTCATAGCCCAAGACAAGTCTTTTATTAGTTATTCATTTCAGAATCTCTGTTGAAGTAATTATATAGTAGTATATAGTATATATTCCCAGTAATTAAATTTGCAATTACTCCCATTCTCTAATAATCACACAGATTCTTCTAACAAACCTAAGTCTTGAAATCCTTATCATGATGTCAAGCATTTTGCAAAAAAGAAAAACAGGTTCAGGTTCTAAATAGCTTTTCTTTCAACTTAAAAATTAAGTTAAAAGAAAAGTTTAAACCCGTCACAGGGAATACAAGGGAACTTATTCTAATTTGCCTGGCAATTAAACACTAGTTTGAAATGAATTTTACTTGTTTTTGTATTTTGTTAACATTTGTCTTTTTATAAATTCCTATTTTTAGTTCTCTGTTTTAGTTTAGCAGTTCTGCAAACGCGACAGCGGTTTACAGCAAGACAAATTGGACAAATTGTAATTAATTTGGACTGCTGAAATGCAATCTGTCCAATTTGGTTTGCAGTGAACTGCTATTTTATTTGCAGAAATGGCAGTAATGCACTTGGTTACACATAATCTAATGTTTTGCACAATGCAATCATGGTTTTCTAGTACATGTGCACCGTGAGATTACTATTTTCGATAAGAACATTCATCATGTTTTATAGCAGGCTGAAGTCATTGTTCTGTTTGCCTGCTTAAAAAGTCACAGCATGATTCCTCTCAATTTTACAACTATCAGTGAAAAAGGGTACTGTGCCACTCCACCATGCAATACAACATTTTATAGGGCCTGGATTAAAAAATAAAAGCCAAATCTATCCTTTAAAATGGTATCAGTGAACTATGCTATACGGTAAACTCTCGTTGTCTTAACAAATAGAAATGGATGTCATGAAAAAGCTAAAACCACACAGGTCAATGTTAATTAACACAACCAGAAATACTGATTTAATGAATGTTGTGACTTAAACAATGGTCTTAAAGTACATAGCAAATCTGCAGCATGTGATTATCAACATGCATTAAGGTTCTCATAGTTGTAATTTTTTATGTATCCACACCAAATGTTTACATATTAAAACAAGTCACATATTAGTTTTGTTGCTTCATAAAAAATATTCAAAATGACCCAAACAAAAATTCTGACATCTATAAAAATGATTGATGAATGCTGTCTGAAATTTGACCAAATTGATCCCCACTATCCTGTGGGGAGAAATTGAGGTTTTTCATATATTCTCTTAAATTGTGTCATCTAAATAAAGTCAAAATAAGTCATGAGAAAAATTTTATTTTCAAAACCAGTTTTAAAATCGGTGACTTTTCCTCTGTTTTGTAGCACTATACAGAGACCCTTTTTATTTATTTAGCTCACATACTAGAAACAACACTTGGCCAAAACTATGAGGAAGCCTGTCTGTTATCACCTTCCAAAAGCATTAATATGGAGTTGGAGTCTGACACCCCTGACCTCACATTGCACACTGTAATGTTAAGATTTCCTTTCACTAGAACCAAGGGACCTAGCCAGAAACATGACAGTCCGCCTCCACAAAACTTTACATGAAAAGCGCTATATAAATGCACCCCATTTACCATTTACAGGCTGCACTATGCCCAGGACTGGTAGCGTTATTTTGGCATCTGTCAAAACCAGATTGGTCCCTCAAGCTGCCAGAGTGTGATTCCTCACTCCAAAGAATGTGTTTCCGCTGCAAGCGCTCTACCGTCACAGCCCCGACGAACAGTTCTTGAGCTGATGTTGCTTCCATTGGCAGTGTGGAGCTCAGTAGTGAATGTTTCGTCCAAGGGATCATTTTTATCCGCTTCAGCATTTGGCAATTCTATTCTATGAGCTTGTTTGGCCAACCACTTTGTGGCTGAGCTGTGACACATTGAAAGTCGTTGAGGGCTTTGGTACGGCCCACTCTACTTCCAATGTTTGTCAAGTGGCTGTATGCTTTATTTTATACACTTGTCAAAAATGAGTGTTGCTTAAATTGCTGTATCACAAAGATTATAGGTGTCCCCATACTTTTGGCCATGTGTGTATTTACCTACCCTCTGACTTGGGGCCAAAAAGGTCTACCTCAGGATCTTTTGAAGTAGAAGCATTGGGGCTCAGTATTTCTTTGTATGTGAATTCTAAGATGTTTTACACATTTAGTTTGTATTTCATTTGCATGCACACTAGAGGGCTAAGCAATGCTTAGTCTAGACACATTACTTTCTCTCAACATTAAAAATATTTGCATGCCACTTTGACATGTCTATACATACTTGTCTACAACTACATAATTCATAATGATTCATAATTCCATCACTCGTTGATGTTTGCTCTTCTAACCAACCACAGCACTTTTTTTCTCCACTCTTTTAGGCCAACCCCTCTCCCCTGCTCTCTCTCTCTCCCCTTCGCTTATCCCCCTTTCCACTCAGAGGATTAACCGTTGCAGTGTGTTTCTGTATAATTTAGGGTTACATTCCAAAAAGTAAATGGGAGATGGACACTTCGGAGGCAAAACTAGGTAGGTGATTTCTTTCATATGTTTCTCTTAAATTCCTGACTGATATCCCCCTGAGCGATCCCCTCACCAGTCTTTCCTCGTCAGATTTAGAGATTATAGCATTTCCTCTCATCGTAGTTAAATTCATATTGTTTAAGACATTAAAACAAGTTACAAGGGACTCAATTAGTGATTGAATAGCCGTCTGTTGTTGGGTGAAGAAAAGTAATATGCTCATGCCGCATTCTAGTTTAATATCCACTGATTTCCTTTAAGGCCTGATTCAGATCCGATTTAACTGAGGATTGGCGTTTGACTACAAATGCTAGTGTTGTGTCTGTCAAAACATCATAGGTTTCAGAGCGATGGTTTATCTCCCTGGGCAAGCTAAAGAATACCAGAACACAAAGTTAGAAAGTTATTATGCCTTAATCAGTTTCCTTTAGAAAAAATTGGTGCCGGTCCACGTGTGGAAGATTTCAATGTCCCAGACAAATGGGAGAGATTCTTGTCAAATATTATCTGTATTTATTGACCTTAAAAACAATTGATAGGCAGGCCATATAAACAATAAAATCATAAGGAATATAGATTTATATTATTTTTTATTGAAAAGTAGGCTTTTGCCTATACATTATATTCCAAATAAAATAAGTCCTGTCAATAGACTCGCGTGCAAAAGGCATTTTTACAAATAAATTTTCGCTAAAAGTAAAATTACGCTAGCCGATGTTCGTTGGGGCAACACGTAAACACAAAGAATTTCCTTCAGCTTTAGGCCTACAAACAAACAAAAAATTACATGTAGGCCTATCTGGCTCATAACATTTTAATTACGGCGTGCTGCTGCCGACTTGAAATCAAATAATTCCCATCCATAAGTAAGAAGTGAACAAGAAGTTAGGTGCAGCTGCTTTAATTAACATTTCACTTAAAGGTGCAGTGTGTAGAATTTAGTGGCATCTAGTGGAACAGACTTGGCAGAAATGTAATACAATATTCATAAGTATGTATTAATTAGTGTATAATCCCATGAAAATAAGAATTGTGTTTTTGTTACCTCAGAATGAGCCGTTTATATCTCCATGGGGGCTGGAACCCCTTCCACAGATGTTGCTACCATGTTGCACCGCCATTTCTTTAGTTTCTACAGTAGCCCAGAACGGACAAACCAAACACTGGCTCTAGAGAGGGACTTTCTCATTTTTCACGGCCACCGTAGGCTCTTGTACACGGAGGCGAATTCAGTTGGTTGCAATCTGCAACCTCACCACTAGTGGCCACTAAACGCTACAACTTTAAATAAAATTTCGATCAACTCAAAAAGAAAATAAATATGGCAAGTCGGCCTAAATCTAATCTTGGCACATAAATACACATAACATAATGCACATAAATATCTTCTCTGTGGAAAGTAGCCTGAATTTCTTACAGGCAAAAATATTAACATATCTAAACATCTTAGACTGTCATAATGTACAGTGCATTTAATGGGAATAATCTGATCACTGTATAATAGTTTGGAACTTTTCTCAGTCTGAATCAGGCTCTTATGTCATACATAGTCATACATAACACTTATGTGTTATGTATGACTTCATTTATGCATCAGAACTTCTGAACATTATGCATCTTCCACATAAATACATAAATACAGATGAATTTATGCATCTTCAATTTAATCTTTTAACACACAGTATCCTATTCATTAATTGTTGCTGGTGCAACAATTGTTGCCATTTATTAATTGTAAAACAAGTACTGCGATAATTTCAATAAGTAATCAAATTCTTTCATTGAGCCTTTGTCTGACACAGTAATAAACAGTCCTGTAACCAATTTAAGATAAAAGACCAAATACATTAAGAAAATAAATAAATAAATCTTCCAATGGAGGTATGTAAGTGCAAGAGCTAAGACTTCTAAGAACATTCGTACATTCCAATTTGAGATATGTTGAGCATGTGTTGAGATGACCCCCCTTCCTCCGATAAATAAAAGTTCCTAGATTTGTAGACGCGGCCGAAAGTGAACTGGACAGTGTTTCCCCTCCCTCTCTACAGACAAGCTGGATGGCCTGAGAGGCGGCGGGAAGAGGAAACGTGAAGGTGCGTCAGGTTTGGAGGATCTCCTTCAGCTGCCAGACGACTATGCTACACGCATGTCAGAGCCTGGAAAGAAAAGGGTAAATCGACACCGGGCACCCTAAACTAGGCCTTCTTGGCAAACTTTAAATCATGTTGCTATGAGATCAAATGGCTAACGGTCCGTTGCCTGCTCATGACACAACATTTTGGTCGTTTTAATTCTCCTCCAAGGTTCGATGGGCGGATCTGGAGGAAGAGAAAGAGGCAGATCGAAAACGCGCTATTGGCTTTGTGGTGGGTCAAACGGATTGGGAGAGAATCACGGACGAGAGCGGCCAGTTGGCACAGCGAGCTCTCAACCGCACTAAGTATTTCTAAGAAGAGAACCTCACTCCTCGGTGTCCTATTCCAGTACAGGTGTGTATTTCTCTATTATTTCTGTTGGGAGGTCTACAGACTCTTATGAAAGGTAGAATAGGAAGGAAGTCGGTATGTTGAAAGGCAAGCTACACATTTGGTTTCATAGCTTGATTTTACCAACAAACCACTTCACTGAGGTTTCTAGTATTGCATTTTAACATCATTATCAGAAACAAAAATATCACAACTTCCTATTGCAATGTGAATATCATGGTGGTAGTGAGCTTTACATAATATCTAGTCATTTAAGTTCAGATCTTAAAAACTCAGGGCCACATTTGGCTAAACAGTAGCCGTGGTAATACCATGTGGTTGAAAATATTATATACCAAATGCCTGAACTTGGCAAAGACGGCACAGATTTCTCTCTTGATTAATAACAAATCATTTTTTTCTGCAGATGTCCACTTTGTGAAAACAGCAGAACTTGTCTACAGTGAAACGGCTATTTTATCATAACATTGCTGATATCACCCTTATAGTTGTGTAATTAAGTGTCAAGGATACAATAGTTTTGTTTTAAGTAATTGTTGATACATTTATACTTTCCATGTTTTGTGCTTCTTCTGGTGATGCGTATGGTACCCAGTTACATTTGCTTTGCTGTTTTATACCCTACTGGTGCAATGTATAGCTGTAGCATTCATGCTTTGTTGATTAAATGACAAAAAAAATAAAGTTTTAAAAAAACAAATCTGTCTCAGTGTTTTCCTCAAGCTGACATTTGAACTTTTCCCAAGCTTCATAAAAAGAGTTCACATTTTGAGAGGCTCATTTCATGAGCTTATCAAGAAAGGGTATTTATACCCTGAAAGAACTTAAACTGGTGTTTGCTGTCATGTTTTCTCTATTTTAATGATTATCTTTGACTACACTTTCTAATATACGTCTTCACTCTTAATATTTGCTTTGCAACAATAAAATAACTGGGTTTTAGTATAACATAATATATTGAAGCGAACCTGCAAAACTGCACATTAACAGATATTGAAGTACGCTGACACTTGGTTTAAAATGTTGTATTAAAGGCAATTCCAAAATGAACCACAATGAAAACAACAATCTCACAGTATCAAAGTAGCTACTTCATTTCAAGCGAGAATGTCTTCATCACAGCTCCTCATCTCTCCTCTGGAGGGTATGACGATCACATCTACATGTTTTCTCACACTCTTCCTTCCCCACACAGAGAAATGTGCAGACCTTGTTAAACTCAGCGCCTGCGTATATGCACTCTGACGGACCATGTGCTGCTCTGGATCACCATGGTGACCACAGGCTGTCAATCATCAAATAACCGAACTGGTGCTGGCAATTTTATTTTGAAGCAAATGACAAAGCAGTGGTACTATTGATGTTGCTGACATTCTGCCATGTCATCTCACTCATTTATGTTTAATAAACAGCGGGGAAACCCTTTCACAGTGGAACAAAAAGTTAATTCTAAGTAAACTTCCTCATACTGGGTTTTACCATTGCATTTAATATTCTCTGTGAAAACTCTCTACACTGTTCTTCAGTTAACAGTTGATCGGAAATGCCAAACTCAATTGTCTTGATGCTAAATAATCAGTTCTAGCCTGGGAACCAGACCAATCTGCAAGCTCATGTTTCGTTTGCTCTGGCAGATTGGTCTGGCCACCCACCCATTCAAACAGATTTCCACCCGGCCAATCACAGTCAGCATTTTTCTGTTGCTCAGCGCTACGTCCTACGTGTCCTTGCTCTGATTGGTTGTAGGTCTATCCAATTGGGGCCGGTTTCTCACACTAACCGGCTAACCAGCGGGTATGTAGCCTACGTCCCACGTGTCGTTGCTCTGATTTGGTTGTAGGTCTATCCAATTGTGTCCAGAGACATTTTGGTCTGCGCCCGTTGGTAGCGCCCCTTGGAAATTGAAAATGAACTGAGAGATTCCAGACCAATACGCATTTGCGAATTGGTCTGGCGATCCCAGGCTAAGTCAGTTCCAGTAAATCTGAAAATATGGCATGAAATTAATAAGGCATACTCTCAATTTTCTGCAAAAAAGAATAGACTTGACAATGATCCCAGAAATGTACATTACGGAAATTCCTGCGCTCGATTAAAAACTAGATTGTTGGACAACCGAAGAAAAAGCATGGACTCCTCTTCGAACACACCCCATGGAATGTAATAACAGCCAATGGAATAACATGGACACTTTTATTTTGAAGTCTAAAAATGGATTGATCTTCATGGTGAGTATCGAAGAAAAAAAACATTCCCATCTATGTACGGTGCTCAGAAATACTGCACAGAATTTGCACATTTGTGTAACTTGTAGTCATGTAATTGATGTATTTACATAATCATAAACTAATGTCCTGTACATTCTTACTAAATATGAACATTGTATTTTCTTAATATTAAAATTTATTTTTTTCTGATTGCGTTGGATGTCTTTTGTGTCTCTTGAGGAAATTTTTTTTTTTTTTATAAATTTATTTTCATATTTGTTTGCAAGTTATAACTTGTATAAAGGGCCTCTTAAGGTGGTGAGTAAAGCAAAATATGCCTTTGTTAATCTTCAATTAATCCATAAAATTATGGAGAAACTGGAGTTATTGGAGTTTACAGTAATCGTATGTGATGAGAGTTTGTGTCTCACATGTTTGTCTTGTAGCAATAACATTTTTCATGTAAACAGTATTTTCAATGATAAATAATGTAGTTGTGTCTATGGCTTGCAGAGCATAAAAATACCTTTATTTATTCAGATGAATGTGTTTTTGAATTCATTTGGTACTTCACTGTCCAGTTTACATATTACCTTGTAGATTGGCTTCTTCCAGGATGGATCACTGTCTTTTCCCATTGAAATTGCAATGTAAAATTCTCTTAATGTAATCTCTGCTACTTCAAGAAATCTGTCAGGGACCTGTTCATAAGAAAAAAGACAAGAAAAAAAAACACATGGCTTGATGAAGATTATTTAACTATCTGTTAAATTTGCAGTGTGTAGACTTTAGTGGCATCTAGCGGTGAGGTTGCAGATTGCAACCAAGTGAATATATCACCCTTCCCTTCCAAGCGTGTAGGAGAATCTACAGTGGTCGCGAAAAACGCCAGTTTTGGGTTTGTCCGTTCTGGGCTACTGTAGAAACAACAAGCAACTCCGTAGGCAACCCACTCCCATGTATGTACATATAAATGGCTCATTCTAAGGTAACGTAAACACGATTCTTATTTTCACGGGATTATACACTAATACATACTTGGAATATGGAAATGGATTATAATATTATATGTCTGTTCTGCTAAATGCCACTAAATTCTACACACTGTACCTTTACGACAGTATTGGAGAGATGTGTAGATAGATATCCCTAATATTTGGAACATATATGTTCAAGCAAAGGTAAGTGCTTTACATGCTACATGGTATGATGTTAATAATGCATCATAACAGAACCCAACTCCTATTTGTAGAAAACCAATGATCAAGCTGAATATAACATCCATTACAAAATCATTCCTTCTTCTTTTCGCGTGGTCTTAGGACTTTCTTCTTCAAAACTGGTGAGCAGTAAATTTTTACTTTTGTCTAACAAAAGAAAAACACGGTAATAAACAGTTTTTCAAATGTTTTCCCGATCACATGTCTAGAAAGATGTGATGCTAAGTTGAGTCATCACAGAGTATAAATGGAGCCTTGAAAATGACATAAGCCAAGCTGGTTGAACCTGGCTACATGGGACAGCAGGGCAAGATGTTAAAGAGCTCTGCTTGTGGTCATACAACTAATTATCAGTCATGTCTTCTGTTATTTTTCCTCATAAGCTGTGATTTATGAGGCTCTGTTGGCATACACACTGACGAAAAACTGGTTTTGGCCTGACTCCGCGCCACACAAATTAAAAAAATGCAACTTGTTGAGAGATTGCCAAAGGGAGTAACATACAAAGACATGGAAAGATGTGATGTATGAATGCCTCAAAAGCGACTTATCATGACTTCAACGCTGCGCTCGTGCAGTGTGCTGCTGTTTAACCGTAGGGTTCCCCCTGTGTCAGGACTTTTAAGTCACTTGTGTCTTGGTGTATTTTTATTTTTATTTATTTTTACCTCTTTTGAATGACTAAACATTTTATTCACTACTGCTTTTTGCAATTACCGCAGTACATCCAAAGTGTAATGTTGGCTACAGTTGATTGCCTGTGGGAAGCGGCCCAACTACCCGTTTCTAGTCTCTTGCATAAGGTGGGGGTGTAGCCAAAAATAGATGATTAACAGATGTGCAAGAGTCCAGAAAAACCTGATAAAATGCACACTATGCATCAATTTATTTTTCTGTGTAACCTATAGACTGACAATATTGTAAGCTTTCTGTTTTCGAAAAGGAGATTTAACGTGTCCCTTGGGGCTTAAACGTTTGCCCCACTGGACGACATTTAAGCACAGTAACAAGCTGCAGCAGAGTGGTAAGTTTCTCCATGCTAAAGCGCTCAGCAAGGTTGCACGATGAACGGTTAAATGATGGAAACCAACATTTAGAAAAGGATATGCTTGTGTAAGAGTTTGTGTAGGTAGCTCGCGAGAGGCAAACACAAACGCATGACAATATAACAAAATAGACAAACAAGTGACCAAACAATATGCCTTTGGTGTTCGGAGTTCCTGACAAGGAGGCCTGTTGTTTAACATTTCAATTAGCTGTCAGCCCCCCGTCCATCAGGTCCATTAGTCAATATGGAGTCAAGAGGGGCGTGCCTTGATGAGCCAATAGTGTCTTTCAGCGCAATTCTGGTGCCACTTACCTGTCCATCGTACTTGCTGGCTCTCCCATTGATGGAGGCTGATGCATGTATTTCTGACTTCAGATACTGCAGCACTATTACTATTCATGGGAACTATAACTAAAGTTGACTAATAAGAATATTCATATTCTATTATGCAATAGCATTTTACACTCAATGTTTATGTTTGACTAAAGGGATAACAAAGTTATTTGATATTGATAATTGGATTATAATTAAATAAAATGCATTTCACCAGATTTTGTTTAAACCAATCCCTGTTCATAAAGCAACATGCAACATTTTCAAGATGCATCAAGAGAAGGCAAAAAAGTGTCAAAGATAAAACGGGAAAACCTGCACTTTTTCTGAGTAGTCTGTGCACACTCCTCCGATAGTAAGAGCTTGTATTTCACAGCTTGTCCATCAAGTTACTATATGAAATGTGTAACACAATGGATCAGAACATGCATTATAACAATTCTGAATGCATACAACCCTAACCTAAGAATGCAGAAAATGAAATGGATCTTGTGAGACTTGTGAGAAAAGCCCATGGCTGTGTAATCCCTATAGGTGAATTCAAAAACTTTTCAAGCCTGATAATGGAAATCACGCCAGTTTTTTTGGCACATTCCCCACACTTTACCTGGAAGTCATTGGCTTTGTTGTAGTGCATGTTGAGCGTCCTGAAAAGTTCTGATTCTCTTCCTACAGTCAGATCCCCGACATCGGCTGCCCCCTCCGTGACGGCGTGGCGAGTGTACTTCTCCATCTGGATGTAGTAGAACTCTCTGAAGTTACTGAACCACTTGATGAGCTGCGAGGTGATGCAGCGCGTGAACTGAAAAAGGTGAGTGAATGAAAGTAAGGAAATGACACCCACTGTATATTTGAACATTGTATAATATTACATTTACTGTAAATATATTTAATATTATAAAAGCCTGATCACTGTCACTGTGATCGTCATTTACAATGTTTTTTAAAACTGGAATGACCAATAAAACGTTTTAACACAGGTGTGTTATCATTTTTTATAATGTTCCCTTTGCTAATGTGTTAAATGTGATAAAAAAATAATCTCCAAAGAGTGTCATGAACTGAAGAAAACCAAATCCTAAACCATTGTTTTGTATTGGAATCAGAGGCCTTGGCATGAAGGAGCTTTCCTATGAGGTTACATGATAAGGACATTAAGGAAAGAAACTGAGTTATGAGCTTATGACAAGACATCAGATGTATGTATTGTACAGAAGGGTTTATTTCAGCACCTACTGTATCCAATGACAATATTGCACATCCTGTCTATTGAAAAGCACTTACCTGCACATCGTGGAAAAAAGTTTTCAGTACTAGCGAGCTGGGGTAGCGGGTGTAGAAGAACATGAGCTTTGCTTTCTTCAGATGATTGGTTGTCAGACCCTCCTAAATTCAGAGCTAAGGAATTTAAATTCAGACACTCAAGTCTCGCACAGTACAGTAGTGATCACGATAAAGCGAGCGGACTGCAATTTTCTTCACAATTTATTCCGGAAGTCCTGTTTAAAGTTTTAAAGCCACCGGTGTTGAACAGACTCTGGCACTCGGCCAATGAAAAGGTTAGTGACAGAGCAGGATCTTACTTGTCACTTAAAGTAGCCTGAGTGAAATTGATCTCCTAAGGCAAAGAGCCCAAAAGATTTTTTTTACAAATTAAATGATTATGATGAAATGATGAAATTTTCCAATCAATCAATCATCAATGAACATTTTTCATCACTATTGGGAAATACACATTTTTTTCCAAAAACAAGGCACACTGTTGTGGTCTAACTTTTAGTACAGGTTAAAAAAAAAAGGTATTAATTGCTAACAATGAAAAGGATACGTTGAGCACAAACAGGTTGTTCCTCGCCAGGCCCTGCAGGTCGTCAGACTCGGTCTTGACGTGAGGGAGGCACAGGCTTTCCAGAAGGACGGGTTCCACGGCGACACGGTGGGTCTGGGAGCCTCGAATGGATCTCGAAGTGACTTTGGACCTCGCTTTGGTCGAGTTCCAGGATGCGTTGAGTGCCTCCGACTTTGCAGCGTCCGTTCCGTGACACCTGACGTCCTTCAAACGCCTCAGGTTATCGAGGCGTGAGGTACTTAACATGTATTCCGAGGCTTGGCGTTCATGCGGCGCGGCATGATGGCTGAAGCGGAACGAGGGCTCGGGGTGATGGTGGTGGTGGTGGCGGCGGCGGTTTTTGGTTCCAGGGAGGGTGTTGGGAGCGCAGGTAGCGGTCTGCAGAGGCCTGTGCACGACCAGAGAGAGGGCTTCCGTCTGGACCTCCGGGATGTGGTCTTCCAGGATCTCATCTGCGTATTGTGAAAATGCAGATTTAGTGTCTTTATAAACAGGTGATCGCTGATGGGTTTTGAGGGGAGATGGAGTACGAATCTCGGCCCCCGCATTCCTGTCCACGACGGGCGACCTCTCAAAAAGAGGCATGCGTTTGAAAATTGAGTCGACACTCGTGTTCACGGCCCTCGACAGCTCAAATTTTAAAATGTCCGCCAAGAATGCGTTTACCTTGTCGGGCTTCGATTGAGGATTGTTGATCAGCCTCAAGTTTTTCCTCTCGTCAAAGTCATTGTCGGGGTGGGAGTCGCTGCAAGAGGGGTTATTCTCCACCGCACATCCTTCACCAGTCCCCTCAGACTCCCTCCTCCAGCCGCCGCGACTTAATCCCACTTGGACTTTTCTGAGTGGTTTGAACTTGCTCTGAAGTTGCTTCATCTTCGTCAGGTCCTCTGAGCTCCAATCGCCTCTCGCTCCCTGCGTGTCGACGGGGTCTCGGGGTGACTCCGGCGGTGACCCCCGTCTTTCTTGAATGTTGTTCGATTCCTCATCGGGACCTTCCTCCGTGGCCACGTGCGTGAGACGCTCATGAGAAGAGC
>OMKR01050237.1:0-16124 GCA_900302355.1 Cyttopsis rosea | reverse complement strand
TGGGGGGGTGGGGAGGGTGTAGTCGACGCGAGAGAGCCGGCTGCTTTGTTGCGTTAGGCCCTGCTACCTTGGCCTTCGGTGTCAAAAGATAATTGGGCCGCGATCCAGTTATCTCTGAACCCTGTCAAAAAAAATAATAATAATAGAAAGAAAATCTGACCCGGTGACCAGAGCACCCATCTCAAGCAAGGTGTCGGCCGGCGTGTTTATGCATGAGGGACTGATTTGTGTTTGTGTGTGTTAAATGTGTGTGTGGATGCCTCTACAGGTGCCCTGTCCTCATTAACTTTCTGCCTTTCCTCCGTATGCCTGCCTGCAGTTAATGGTCTAGCCTCAATATGTATTGGCCGGTCCATCTTAAAAACCCTGCAGTGCATCCTGGGAGGGCATTATGCTAATGTACCGGCGCACAAGAAAGAATGCCAATGAGTCATCAGACGGATTCCTGGATGCTGCCTCCTGTTTTCAGGGCCTGGCTCACAGCTAGGTGCCGGGCTTAGCAGCCGGTCCGCTGTTAATTAAAGCACCGGCCGCACCACAGCAAGCGTTTTTCAGTGTTATTGCAACTTATTTCCCCTCCAGAAGCCATATATCGTTTCGTGCTTTGTCATTCATTTGTTCTGGGTGGAACACCAAATTGTAATTTACAGACTGCTTTTTCTTATTCCTCTTCACTTCCCTCACTAATGCTTTTCCTCGCCTCAGCTTGATATTTTGGCTCGGCGACTCTGTGTTCAATCGGCAGTCGGCAGGTATTTCTCCAAGAGGAGAATGCAAATGATTTAATTATGTGTTTGCGATGAATGCTTTTCTTTTTCCTTTTTCATCAGAACGTAGTCCGTAAAGTACAAGCACTGCGGTAGCGGTTTCGGCAGTTTGACATGCTCTGTTTGCTCGTGGTCCCACGATCCCTAATTAGCGACTGATGAAGCTGTGTGTATGTTTTTTCTCCGTTTTGTGATGATCTTTTTCTCTGGAATCTTGCTCCAGCCATTCGTTGTTACATAATATCAGAAATGCAGGAAGAAAGAACTGGCATTGCTAAAACTGTCAACGATTTTGAAGGTCAAAGGTCTTAGGTGACGTGCAGTGTTTGCTCTCGGCTGAGACGTTGTGTCATTGGCCTCCTAAAAATCCTCATCAGCCCAATAGAAACCGATGCAAATAGTAGTAGAGTAGTAGTACTAGGAGGCTGCAGAGGGCGACCACCAGATAGGAATACAAGAATAAGTCTGTCAATTTTAGGAAGAACATTTTCATTTGGACACATTTTCATTGGACAACACTTTACCTCCACTGCTTCAAATGCAAATGAAAAGCAATACAGACCATGTGGTACTGTGTTTGAGTCCAATCAACAGGAATATGTGGGTAATGAAAATGAATGAATGGACTCAACAAACCTCAAGAGACATCTGCCCACAGCCAGAAATTCCCCAGAAGGTCAATTAGCTTAAATATGCTAAATATCAAGCAGCAACATTATGTAGGGCTCCGACTGGGTGGCTGGCAGACCTTTGCATGCCAAAATATCCTTTTGAGAGTGTATGTTCGCAAAAACAACCGGCACCACCGAGGCCTTTGACAACTGCACCTCGTTCAGAACGCTGCTGCTCGAGATCTGACGAAGACCAAGAAAGTGACGACACTGCATCAATCCTCAGGTGTCTTCACTGGCTTCTTAAATTTTGGCTTCTTCTTTCTTCTTGATTGGATCTCTCAAAGATTGTGGTTTAGGGACATAATCTCTGATTTGCTCCTATATGAGCCATTACTTAGGTCATCCGGGGCTGGTCCACTAACTGTAGAGGAAAGACTAAACACCGAGAAGCAGTGTTTAGTTGCGATGCTACACATTGTTGGAACAACCTTCCGGAAGACTCGCTCCAACTTTTAAATCATGACTCAAAACAATTGTCGCATTTGCAATGCACTTTGACCTTTGATTTCTGCAAAAAACGAACTAAAAACATTGTTTCTGGGTGTTATTATTCTACTTCATCTGTCCACTTCATATGTTCCTTTTACTATTAGGCGAAAGCACTATAAATTGTCCTTGTGTATGAAGTACGCTATCCAAATAAATCTGCTCTGTCCAAACTAAATCTCAATCGGCTGCCAAAATGAACACTTGCCCGCCGCCAAATTAAAATAGACGTAATTTTAGCAAAACAGTGTCTGGGAAAAACACGGAATGATTGAAAAGAATGAATCACAACGACTTGAGATACTGTACAAGGTGTATCTCTTTGAATTGAATGAACATGTTGTTTCCTGTGAGTCTTAAACAATAAAAAATGGAGCGACGTATTGTTAATTGAAGTTTCATGAATATGATATGATGTGTTTTTAGAAGTATTGTCACATGTGCTTCCCGGGTGTTTCTCTGTTGTTTATCTACATTGTGCTGGTGACGTTTGACAGTGGCCGCCTTGAAAAAATAGCCAATTTGGATCCCTGTAAATAAATCCTTCATGAAACACTGCATTTCCATATTTTCTTTAGCATTCTGCATCACTAAGCATCATTGAAGGTTCTAATGCTTCCTAAGCATGGACTGCAGACTTTCATTTTTCACGCCTCCTCCCGGAAGATGGTTTAGATTTACTAAAACCTAGAGACGGAATCATGGAAGGTTGAGGACAACAGCGGAGCACCGTGGGTACTTTGGTGCTGCAGCAGGGAAACAGCTGCTGCCTGACATCTGGCAACAGTTGGCCCCGACACCGAAAACAGTGATTAGATGAAATTCGTACTCAAACCGGACTCACTCTTTCAAACGGCGTCAACTCTCTCGCCGCGCAGGACTCGGCGGTTTCTGAGAAGTGTTTAGGGATGAGAGTTTTAGCAACAAGGTCTACTGGCGGTTGTGAGAACGTGTTGTCTCCTCTTTATACAATTTAAACCAGCGTCGGGGGGAATTTGAACAACAAACAAATAAAATGTCTTGACCCAGTCGAGCAGATGTCAAAGATGAGAGCGCGGAGCACTTTGTAATTACATGACGCGGCAAATTAACCTGTGTCGGCGCAACGTCTTAACTCAATATCGCGGCTATTACATTTGCTGACGTTAGGATTTCAAGCGAACGCCGGGTGGCGAAAGCTCCACATCACGTTCAGAGATCATTTCTATTTCTTTAAGCCCAACTGCTGTGGGTACGCTCACCCAACAATACAAGTCTTGAATTATTCAGTGCAAACAACTGTGTGTCTGATGGAAAAAAACAAAATAAAAAAGTAAAACAAACTCCAAAGGAGATTGTTTTTTTAAACTATGCAAATCCAAGTGCACAGGGGCCAACATATGGTCGTGTTTTGTTCAGTAAATCCAACAACACCCCTCCCAACAGGTTGCTGTTATTAGGCTCACAGCCGCAAATGAGACATATAACATTTACATGTTAAAATATGGCTTTTATCCCGTTTCTTCTTTGTCTTTCTCTTGCCTTTTACTCTTTACTTTTCGCAGTTCCTCCCTCTCTCTTTCTGATAATGGCGCATTGAGTTATCCTTCAATCTTTCTCTGTTTCAGTACAAAGACCTCTCTCTCTCTCTCTGCACACAAGCCTGGAATCCCCACATGGCATTTGGCTAGAAGGCTACCGTCATCGAAATACTCCCTCGCTCATTTTCCCCATGAGTTTGTTTGCACTGTTTGCTATTTTCGACGGTCAGCAAACCAGCCAGTCACCAAACCATTCACATGTTGCTAGATATCAGGTATAGGTATAGTTGATATAATTCAGTCTACACCGGACATTCTCGATCTTGGGGTCGCGACCCCACAGAAAATCACTTGACAATTTCTATATAATCCATATGGGGCTCCGTCCATGCTATGATATAATAAAAGTAGCCGATGCCGTACTCAAATTCACATGAAACAGTTGCCAAATATGCAAACATTGAATATCCACACTTTGACCTTGCAGTAATTCAGCATCAGATTTCAAACAGAAGAAAAATTCTCATTTAGCCTCAATCTGTTGCTAACAGGCCTAAACGTGCAAAATAATAACAAAATAAAAAAATTGTCACACTCTCTTATTACACCCTTATTACACCTATATTACACTTGTTAGTACACCCTCTTATTGATGTAGCGAGATTTGGGAGACCAAAAAACGGGGTCATGAGCCCGTATACACACACACACACACACACACGGACACACAGAGCGCGGCCTATTAATCACGATGGCTTCACCCACCGGATTTTGTGTTTGCTCAGTTCACAATGCCCTTGGTTGTTAGTTTTATGTGTGAATGTCAGTGTGTAGAATGTGTGTACAGGGTGTGTAGAGTATCCGTGTGTGATCAGACTCCACCTTACTCATTATGGCAATGTAATGTATAGTCTGCGTGGCGGTGATAGTAATACACCAGTGGATGGGTTCGCTTCCTCGAAGCAGCCAGATAACAGCAATATAAGCCCGGGGGTCGCGGGTGTTGATACTGAGTCAGTGTTTATGATGCAGCCAGAAAGCCTTTCAAATCAGAGCGGTAAACAGCGTAAACGGCCTCGGCGCATTACCACGAAATGAGATATTCGCCGCCGGTCGGCCGCTCGCTTTATTTGGTTAGCTACAGCGGCGGATGTTTCATCAGCTCCGTATTTGCTCCGTACGAGGACCCGTCGTAAACGTTAAGTCGGTCCGTTTTTTCCTCAAACTCCCCCGTGGATTAATAAGGTCCCCCAAACTGATCCGATTTCAAAGTTTGTCCAGAAAGAAAAGAAAAAAAAAACCCCAAGGCTCTTACTAAGCATTGTTTTCTGTATCTCTTCATCATTCTCATCCGCTCATTTTCCTTTAGCTCCTCCTGGGATAGATTTGCGAGCGGGAGGAAACGCCGGGGGGGGCGGTTAGAACAGGAGGCGATGAGGGGTGTAAACTGGAGATGAGAAGGCAGGTGTTCAGGACGACTGAGAAGCGGGAAAATAAAACCTTTTTACGATGGACTGAAGCACGCAAACATTTGTGACAAGGTGGTGCAGAATCCGGTTGTTTTAAAGTGGTGATCCGTAAGATCATTTTGTTTCAAACTTAAAAAAATCACTGAGTGCATCACCCATGAAGAATGTACGTTCAATAGCAATAGCAAAAATTGGAAAGTGCTGTTTGGTATTGACTGATTGAATGGCATCGTTCTACTCGGAGTCAGATCCTTGAGTTTGTTTTTCCTCGACTTCCATCTTCCCAAAGCGCAGGACACACAGAAGAACCCGGAGTAGAAGGGCGGATTCCTAGGTTTGCGCCAGAATACTGACCGACAGTAAGATCTGCCTCGCCGAACGGACCACTTCCGTCCGCTGGCAGCGCTCGTCCGTCTGCCAGAGCTTACCGGACCTAAATGTAACTACGTTTTTAACCATTCGACGGAGATAAAGCAGATTTTGGTGGAACAAAATAATAAAAAGAAAACAACTGTCGGAGGCAAATAAATCAATGAGGCTCACTGTGGGAGGATCCTGAGGAGAGGGGGAGGAAATGGAGTGTTTTATCACTAGCTGGATGCTGGAATCTCCATGTGAGCTGGGGGAATTACCTGGATGATGATGGGGCAGAGCTGGGCCACACGTGGATACACACTATTCTGTTGATCCTCCTTGATGTAGGCCTAGGTGCGGGTGTGTTACGATCGCAGGATTGTTCCTCACCCTGCATAACAGATACGTTGCAGTGCGTACGGCAGGATAGGGGTGGAAATTAGGACGCCAATGCTCATGCTAATGTAGATATTCAACTTGTCGTTTCCAGCTGTAGGTCACAATTACAGGCAATGAGCAAAAGCCTCCAAATCATGGTTTTGTGTGTAAACAAGTTAGGGATGTGACGGTTCACCGTGACATTCAAATATGAAATAGCACTATCGTGAATGTAAGGTAATACCGTGACAGTACATTACGTCACAAAAGGTATTTTCATGCGGGGAAATCTTTTTTTCAACCATGAAATGAACTGAAAACAGCACCGGAATAAAACTACACCCGCACCCCAAGCTCCATTCCACCGACAAACAGGAGCTGAGCAGAGGGTCCAACAGCCGCACACCGGGTGTCCGCTGTTGTTGTGGTGTCCGGGGGCCCGGACTCCAGATCCCCTTGGCGGGGAAACAACACCGGCGCTGCGTCCGGCTCCGGCCGCTAGCTTAGCATGTAGCACGTCAGTCAGCTGGTTTGGCGGAATGCCACTACGGTGAGCCAGGAAGGACAAACAGGTGGAAAACATACGTTCTTTTATTATTGAAAATTATACCAAGTGAACCAAAGTGATTTTATGACAAATTTAAAATGTAAACATATACAAAAATAAACCTTCATTTTTACTTTTTAACAAGATTTAACCGACATGACATAATATTATACCCCTAGATGTTTGTGTATTGTTGCGTGTTCTGCTCCTAAAAACACCAATATAGATAGAAATAGGAAAAATATAAATATACTGATTTCTTTCTTTTTTTCTGATGATATTCAATAATAATAATACTAGTAGCCTACTACATGACATACACTCACAAACTCTATTAGACAGATAGATAGATAGATAGATAGATAGATAGATAGATAGATAGATAGATAGATAGATAGATAGATAGATAGATAGATAGATAGATAGATAGATAGATAGATAGATAGATAGATAGATAGATAGATAGATAGATAGATAGATAGATAGATAGATAGATAGATAGATAGATAGATAGATAGATAGATAGATAGATAGATAGATAGATAGATAGATGGTACAACCTTCCAATGAGTTTCTGACGTCGCCTGATAACTAACTAACTTCTTGTTATAGTAAGTGTTTAAGTGTATAAAGTGTTTACGTGTTTAAAGTGTTTACGTGTTTAAAGTGTTTAAGTGTTTAAGTGTTTAAGTGTTTAAGTGTTTACGTGTTTAAAGTGTTTAAGTGTTTAAAGCTAATTCCAAAGACAAGCACACAAAGACAACAATATTTATCAGAAATGACGAAAATCTTTCCTGAATACCATTTATCCCACAAGCTGTGAAGAAGCGCTCTATCTACAGCTCCAAGGACTCGGGCTGTATTCACACAAATCCACAAGGAAACATCTTTTAATCCACCCTACACCATGTACTAATCCAAGGTGCGCTTTCAGGAGTTTGTCCTCTCGCGTTGCCTCTCAAAAACGGTTTTGTTGGATCTGTATTCGTCTAACTATCTGGCTAAAACCGCAAAAGATGAATGGAGACGGTCTGGGAGATACCACTAGGCCTCGGCTTGGACAACTTCCTTATTCCGCAAGAAACGATTCTTTCGCCGTGAAAGACAAATAGGCCAGGAGGAGCTTGCTCAGACAGAAGCTCCGTTTTCAGTGGAAAAGCAGCGAAAAGAAGTCTGTACTTGTGCCGGTGCCCAATGTTTTGCTACAGCGGAGTAACCCAGAAAATATCCAATCTAAAATTAATTCCAGTGCCAGTTGCCGCTATCTATCCAATAAGGCACGCCGAGACAGAATTACCTGGCAAAAATGATTACGAACGTAAAAATGTACAAACATACAGCAAATATGCAGACTATGCTGTCAATCTGCAGAATGACTTTTCCCTGCTTCCTCTGCTTTCCCCCAGTCCCTCGGGAAAAACACAAATTCAGGAAAATAATGTATTATTTCTGTGTAAACAAATTCATTAGCGATGCAACCAATATTGATACTGAATCATCCTGATACCTGGCTGCTAATAGAGTATCCTGTCCCCAATATAGTAAACCACCATTCATATCTGATTTCTGCATCAAACATGTTAGATATCAGAGAAAAGCAGCTTGATGAATGGTACTGTAGTTCAACAATTGCTATTGGTTGTTGGTACTGGGGAATCTCTAATATCTCACAAACAGGTCATAAACACCCTTTCCAACCAAGAAACCATTTCAGGAACCTGGAACCTTTGTTTGCAGTAGCAGAGTTTATATCCGGGATCGGAGAAATCGTGGTCTCATTGGGTATATCTGCGGTACATCATGACAAATACATCGCGTAATCTGATCACCTGATTACCCAACTCAAAATTTTGTCAGTCGAATCGGATTTGTTTATTTTTATTCTGCTTTATTCTGTTTCAGCGAACGCATCATCACTTCCGACGAATTACAGTTTTCCGAGTTACCTTGAACGCAGCATAACTTCCTGCTTTGGAGCGGAGTGCCTTGTCCGCATCTAAACGCAAGTGTAAACAAACAGATTTATATTGCCTAGTACCCTTCTACGCTTATTTTGGTGAGTAACTTAAAAGTAGTGTATAACAGCTACAGTACAGAATAAATAGTCAATGTTTTTTCGTTTAATTATACTTATTTAAAAATCGGGAAACAGCGGCTGCATAACTGCCGATCCCGATGTATTCAAAAAAGTCTAATAACGACCAATATATCGGCCAAACCGATATATCGGTCGGGCTCTAGTAGTTATCCACAGGCCTTTATCCACAGGAGAAACTTCAGAAATTGCGTCCACTTGCACGGTTCCTCGTCACCAAAAAAGTCCCCGTAAACGAGGTGGTACTTTCCACAGGAACGGTAATCATGTTCCTGTGAAGGTGAAGTTTGTTGTTCTGACCAAACCCCAATTTCCAAGCACACCAACCACCATTTTAAAATACCAGCAGAAAGAAAATGGAAAGCCAGGACCTATTGCTCCTGTGGTAGCTTCGTAATGTGCAGACATATCGAACCTAACGGTCGCATGTTTGGTGTCGCCTTCTCCTGGTTTGCATTATCTACATGGTTCTTTGGTGCGGTGGGAAAGCGACCAAGAACTCTTGTAGGGACTGCTAAGCTTCCCAGCTATAGACCTCAGGTAGTTCTCTAGGTGTTGACAACTAACTACCCTGGTGCTGTATCCATAGTAGTAGTAGTAGTAATAGTAGGAGTAGGGTTTTTCCAGCCATCTGCCTTCATGTTGGGGCTCAGAAACCGGTCTGAAACGTCGCTCTCACCTTGGTCTGGAGACTTTGCGGGCGGCCAGCTCTTGGAGTCGTCGTCCTGAGAAGATACAAAGGGTAAAATAAATGACTTTGCATTGAGTACAGAGAACCACACAGAGGAAGAGATGAAGCAATCGTGTGCGTGTTTCTCGATTTGCCCGTTTCGTGATCAGACGATGTGCCCACATAGTGGGCTGGTCATCTGGTCACGGTGATCAGTTTGCCTAGAGCGGCAACCGGGTAGCTTCTCTGTCCGATTTTGAACGATTTTGGACACTTTTTGTGCAAACACAAACAATGGAACCAATTCTGACACATTTCCACAGCTCTGCGTGCAAATCAGATCTTTGAACATTAATGCTCAGTGTCAGCATCGATAGACAGTCCTCTAGCAAATGGCTTGGTACAAATACGCGCATTGTTACACTCCTATTAACTCAACACTGCAGGACTCCCAGCATTTTAGGAAGCTTAACAGCAAAAGTTAATCTACATCACTTATCTACGCTTTTTAAATAATCCCTCATCAAGCTGCATTAACAAACTGCCTTGTTTGGGAGGCTGTAAGCCTTGAATAAAATGGTTTGAGCTCTAAGTGGCATTAACAGTATCTGATCCAGACTTTGCAAGTGTGTATGAGCATGTAGTCTCCAAATCTGAAAATGCAGTGCCCATATGCACGCTCTCTCCTTTCTCTATCTCTCTCTCTCTCTCTCCATTTCTCTCTCTCCATCACACACACAGACACAGAAACGCAGATGTTCCTCTCAATTCAGTCATATGCTACATCCCTCTGTAATCAGCCCAACTTGCATCAGATTCCACAGCAGTTGAAAGGTTAGTGCGAGGGGTTAGTTGGCGACAGACAGCAGTGATTTGTTCACTTGATTATCTCCCCATCCCAGACCGTCCCAATCCGTCCCGCCGAGAAGAATCACAGATAATTAGCCTCCGGTTACCGCTCTTTAGGGGTAAACTACCAGTCTTTGCACCATGTGTCATTCTAAATTAACCGAACTAATGTCTGAAATTAAATAGTCATTAGGTTGATTTACTCTGTAAATGAGTAGCCTACCCAACCCCAACCCACTCACATGCTGCCCTCTCTGCGGCTTTCACAGTTTCTTTCGATTATTTATGTGTCCAAAGACATGGAGTAGGTGAACCAAAATCTAATTGCAACATGTGTACATATGCACTATACATCCTGAAGAACTAATGCTGTTTACTTTCGGTTGGTAGACCTTCTACTAATATAAATACTATTATAAATAAGATTTGGTTTGTGTCTATTTTCACCTGTGTAATGGTAACTATGTAACTATGCAAAGACTAAACATTTTCATAAATACTATGATGTAATTCATTACTGGGATATATGTACTTCTTAGCTTTCAGGTTTTTTTCCCCAAGTGAACTGTTTCTGTGGTTTTTCTGTGCTTTCTACTCTTATTATGACTGATTGGGCTGTTTGTCTTTTTTCACCTTTGTAATAACTATGTAATAACTCAGTTAGAACTGCAACAATGAAAATTAGTTTTCATAAAGTAATATTATGAAGTACTTGATTACAGAGATGAGATAAGATTGTACTTTATTGATCGACTCAACTATTATTAGGACTGATTAGGTTATGACTGTCTATTTTCCCCTGTGTAATAACTATGTAATAACTCTGTAACTAACTACGTAACTAACTAACTACTAGCTCATTTCAATTTTTACCACTGTACTGTTCCTGTATCACAACCTCCTTTTCGCCAAAGGCAGCATGGCAGTATTGAATTTTCTCGGCTATAATGTGTGGGGACACGGTTGCTGCACTACACCGGTCATTACCGTACCACCGGGGTCCTGATCGACCCCAGAGGTACGGGGTGTTTACCTTAAATACTGCGTGTCAGATAGAGTTTGTCTGGACGTGGATCGAGCGGAATTATGGATGTGGTTTGGTGGCTCGTGGTTGGCTAATATTCTACCACCAGGTCTGTGGGACCATTATTTCTCCCATTGGGCGGCTGAATCGATTGAAGCTTTTACAACATTTACTTCAAACTTTTCTTTTTTTTAATTGCCACCTTATTCTCAAAGTGCAAGATGAAACAGATGGTGTTAAAAGAGGGTTTAGAGGAAAATTTTATTCAATGAAGTGGGAGAGCTCCCTTAAAAATAATCATTTAAGTAAAAAAAAAGTATCCAGTGAAAATAGACGGTAATGAGATGGAAAGGATGATAGAAGATCTGAGAGACATGCCTTGCAATATTCTCATGATAGACGACCCGCAGTTGATTAATGGTTATTGTCATTAAATTGTAGTAATATAATTGTAGTGTCGTACTAATGAAGGTTTATTTAATTTAATTTGATGCAATTCAATTAAATTGTCTTCAGTTACCAGTGCAAACTATGAGCTGCCCGGGCTGGAAGTCTTGTTAGACATAGAATTCGATATAGAATGAGGTGTTTCCTACATTTTTAGGGTTCAATGGTGGCACAGAATGCAAGTTTGTATTGTGCTACTACCTACATACAGTAAGCTAAATGTGGTCGGAATCCATCCATTCATCATCCATCCATTAATTTATTATTTCATCTATCCAATCGCCTATTCATTCATTCATCCACCTACCTACCCATCCATCCTCCTTTCCATCTATCCATCCATCCATACACCCATTCTTTCATCCATCTATTCTTCTATCTATCCATCCATTCATCCATTCATCGATCATCCATTCATTCATTCATTCGACACAACGTGCTGATAGCTCATCCTGAGAGCAAACCCAGACGACTGCCAGAATGCATCTTAATTTGTATCATTGTTGTGTAAAATATTAAAGACATATTCTGCAGTGAACACGGAAAACAGAGAAAAAAACAAAAAACCATAACTTTGACTTAACCAATATTACTTGGCTTTGCTGACCTAGACTGATGTTCAGTTCGACTTCAACTACTAAGGACATACTATGCACTTATTGTAAGTGAATTTAGACAAAAGCGCCTACTGAATTACATAATGCACTGTAATGTAATGTAAAATTAATGTTTGATTTGCATTAAAAGTTAGCGCCCTGTGCTGTCACATTGGGCATTGGCAACACTTTTCATGTTTAAGTGCGTAAGCCTGGTTTAAATTGCCATTCATTGTCTTTATGTATTTTTAACTTTTTATTTCTAAGCTTTTATTCTTCTTTGCTTTTATATATATATATGTATTGTATGCCTTATATGCAAAGCACTGAATTGCCCTTGTGTATAAAATGTGCCGTACCATTAACCTCACCTTGGCTTTAAGTTTGGCTTGGTGGTGCCATCCTCAATAGTCGAAGTGTCAATAACAGCAAAAAACAGCAAACCAAACCACTCTGTTTGCGCTATATTCATAACCGAGTGTGTTTATTCATTCATTCATTCTCGAATTCTATTAAAATGGTAAATAGTTTGTTCGATCAGATAAGATCCATGGGCCAGACGCAGCAGCTCCACCGGGTTTAGAAGATTTAAAAGTGTCAATCCGCCTCTCACTTGTATTTCTCTGCGCTTTCTCTCTGAGCCGCAGTGGTGTGACCTTCTGTGACAGCTTTTATAACCACCTCCCACTGGTTTTTATCACCCTGAGATCATCATAAAAGGTCAAATCCGGATTTACAGCGATTGCAAGGACTTTTAATAACAGATGGAACATTCATTAACGGGAAATCGCAGGTTTATGTTGTGTAGGATAAGGGTGAAGGTAACACCTGTTACCTTGTGTTCTCTTTACAGCAATTCAACTGAGATTGATTAAAATCAGGAAAGGACAAAAGACATATTATCACTGTTTGTCATAAACATATTCAATGAAATTAAATTAAATTTAACTAGGAATATTGAATAGTATACGGTATATAGTATATATATATCTATATAGTATAGTAGATATACTGTAATAAACTCATACTATGCTCAATATGAATTGGTTATATCTGAAGATTCACAGACGAATGAGCTTAAAGGGAGAGTTCGCATATTTTGAAGTGGGGTTGTATGAGGAATTTATCCATAGTCAGTGTATTACCTGCAGTAGATTGTGGTCTTTGCGCTCCCAGTTTAGGGAAGCAGACAGGTCTACCAGCAGAGTGTATTGATGTAGACGGGGTGTAAAAACGTGTAAGAAAAATACGGAAAAGGACTATAATGCAAGTTTTCCGTTTTCGAAAAGGAGATTCAATATTTTTTTTCGCACAGTGAGAAGGATGCAGCAGAGTGGCATGTTTCTCAATAGTAAAGCCTGCAGTGAGGTTGTGCTATGAACAGTTATAAATGATGGGAACCAACATTTTCATGGCCTGGGTTGAAAAATAGCCAATGTATCCTTTAAGCATTAACCAAATTGCTCTCTTGTTTTCTGCAACATGAGTATCATAAAGTAGAATGACCAGTTGGTCTCACGTGTAAAGAGTCACTCCACAGTTTAATTGGTAAAAGCCACATAATTAATCCACAGGACTGCTTTCTTATTGGAATGTAATTGTGCATTTGCATCTGCTTAGTTCTTTACACAGTATGGCATGATTGCCTTCTGGCAAAATGAAATTACTGAATGTCATTGACCGAGGACGATCTCACAAACTTCCCAGCATGACTGTGCAAAATAATAGCGGCTGGTTATAACACAGAGTTGGGCAGAAGCCTGCTAAAAGTAGAATATGTTGTTCTTGATTAGAATTTAGTCAATAGAGCATAGAAATTCAATGTTGAATGGGCACCTAATTTATAAATACCAAAGATGGTTATATGGTTAGATGGTGAATATATAAGTTTGGACTTGTGGACTGGATCACAAATATAATCCATTCTACAAATGAATGTTCTACCAGCCTTGACATAGGTACCAGGTTGACAGATTCTAAAGTACTTTTAAAATCTGTGAGTCACCGTTCCAACATACACAGCGGCTTGAAACCCATCATACTTGGGCGTCAGAGACCTTGATTGGGTTTTGTAGAGTTTGTTCGACCGGAAAATGGGAAGTGTGTTGAAAAAGCGGGGAAGTAATTCCATATGTGTATTTTTAATCGCTGGGCAAACGCCCTGGATGTTTTTTGTGGGGGGTGGAGAGACAGACTGACGCTGTTTAAACTGAGATCTAGTGGATACTGTACATTGATACACTATAGCTTAGCATATGGAACATGTCATTTTCTACTTTGCGGGATTCAGAGCACGCTGAAACAAACTTTTTGGTCAAAAAGCGGATTTTCTCTCTAGAATCCCAGAAGCCGGTTTGGTATTGTCGTCTTAATCGTACATACACTCAAGCGCACATACACTAGGGGTGTAACGGGTCACAAAATTCACGGTTCGGTCCGATAGGATACAGTGGTGTTTTCGATACGGCAAATTAGTAGAAATGCCAGAGAAATTTGATATGGCCAAAAATTTTATATTGATTGATGTTGATAATTACCATGATACAGTGCCTGAAATTCTTTTTTCAAAATGGGGGGTAATTCCCCCCTTAAATGCTTCACATAGGGCGGATTTATACACTTGTATACACTTGACACTACTTGTGAGCTCTACAGGTCTTATCTTGTCCTATTCTCACCTCAGATTGCATTGCCTTTTTTTTGTATTGGACTTTCCAGTTATGCTTTTTAAAAACATGTACAAACTAGGGATGTTAAAATGTGCCGACTAAACTGTCTCTCTCCGTGTCAACAGTAAAGTTGAAAATCTTTATTTTTTTTGTAATGGCCTTTTCAAAACTATATATCTAAAAGTAAAACTAAAAACATTTCTGCATACGTTCTCCATTAGGCCTTCTCTGTATAGCGCACCTTATCGTAAAGTTGTTTTTAATTTAACGATTTCTTGACAAAATCCCTCTTTGAATCTACCAGCCGTTAGAGAAGAGACCAGCAATAGTGATGCAAGATTCGCAAACGATTAGTTTGTAGTGAACAAATCTTTTATATGGCTCAGGAGTCGCGAGTCACTACGGCAAAAGAGTCGATTGTTTAGGCTGCGATGGGAAGTGCTCCCTCACTCACCCATGCGTTACACCAACTGAATCAAATGGACGAAGAGTCGTAAAATTTAACTAATCTATTTTACTGAGTGATTCAGGAAGATTCAGTCTCAAAAGAGTCGTAAATCTCATCACCAGCCATCAAGATCATCAAATTGACATCAATGCTGGAACATTTCCATACAAACATCCTTTTTCCATTTGAGGCCTTGATTTAATTCCATAAATTCTGTGGATTTGATGGTGGGATTTGATCAAGGCCACTTTGATATCTCTTTCTCTAAAATAGAATGTTTGATCAAATATATCTCACCGTTCTTTGAAGATTGATTCCTATTTCCTTTGTTTCCTTCACGCAACACAACTGGCTTTGCAAAACAATAGCGCAACTCGTTCACCAACTCTGCTTAAAGATCTGCCTCTCATGTCTGAGCGCAAATGAGTCTCAAATTTCAACATCGGCCACGTTCCTTTTACAATGTTTTAGACGTTTTTCAATGAAATCAGTGGAATCCATGAAGTTGCCATCACTCTGAAGAAGACGCCCAATGTCAACAAGTCACTGGATGTGATTATGCAGTTAACCACCTCTTCCCCTTTCATTGCCAGAGATGGGGTTAATGTATTGGATAGAACAGTCAGACATATAGATCATAATCGTTAGGTGGACATATGTTCCCCTTATGTTCCCCTACATAAAACATTGCAGAGTCTCAAATGATCAATTTACCGATTCCTTATGCTCATCTGAAGCCGTTAGAAATGTTACCTTTTCCAAATCTCCTTCGGGTAATCAAGCCAAACTGGCAACCCTGCCCTTCATTGATTGCATTTGCCAATTTCGGAGCCAACCACAGATATTCAGCTTGTGTTTTTCTGTAGGCGTCTTTAAAGACCAGAGAGAATTTTCTGTGTTACTCTGCCCATGAAATTAGTGTATTTCTCTGCCAGAGAAGTGGGAACAAGAAAGGCTAGAGAAAGAAAGAAAGAAAGAACCAGCCAGCATTTCATTCCTTTTTGGTTGTACTTCATCTTTGTCGAGCTGGCATTTCTCTCGCTAAACTTTTTCCCCTCCCTTTTTCAGCATCTCTTACTCTCGTTCGCTCTCTGTATCTTTTTCATCATGTCTCCATCTGCCTCTCATTAG
>OMKR01050236.1:0-16705 GCA_900302355.1 Cyttopsis rosea | reverse complement strand
ACGGCGGATCGGGCGGATGGGGCGGATGGGGCGGATGGGGCAGATGGGGCGGATCGGGCGGATCGGTCCTATTCATGTAATGCAATATGTGAATATCTCAGGAAACAGTGAAGTCACCAGAACAAGGGAAATTAAAGGCACATCCTGCGAAATACACATCTCCCCCAATCTACATTCACTGTTACATTGATGGTCCATAAGCTAACTTTTTATTCTCCCCCCATTCCCCTGCCAGAAAACGGTGGGGAATGTTTAATTCTAATTTACCAAAAAACAAAAAAGATTTGTAGTGTTAACAAGGCCGAAACATTAAAGACCTTCCCGCTAGACACGGCAGGTTATTACCTCTATACTTTTGCTCGTGCAAATGTTTCCAAATGGATTCATTCTCAGCGACCCTGAGATTTTTGTCGTTTCTAGGCCACCATAGGCAGAAGGCACATATTGGAAGATAAATCAGTTGTAATTTACTTCGAATTTGGCTTAAAGTTGCAGTGTGTAGAATTTAGCGGCAGGTTGCAGATTGCAGCCAATTGAGCTACGGTGCCCTACGGGCTCTTATTTTCATGGGATTATACACTAATTAATACATACTTAGGAATATTATATTCCATTTCTGCCAAATACGTTCCCCTAGATACCACTAAATTCTACACACTGCACCTTTAATGCAGCTTTACGTTCCATTCAAATGACACCTGCCTTCCCTCACCTTCATGCTACTTACAAGCACAACATCTGTACAGATAATAAAATGAATGCGTGTTTAATTCAGTAGAAAGTCAACATTTCTTTGGATCGGAGATATTCTATCATTTCATTCCAATTAATTAAAACAATATTATATTGTGACGGCAACTAGGTCAGCTCTGTGGATGGTTTGGGCTTTGCCACCCAAGGTCACGTATTATAACCCGGGACGTAGCCTCATTATTTCAAAGGCTTACACAACCCCTCTTTGACCCCCATTCCCCATTAAGCTGTTCATTAGCAATTAAGCCGTGTCCCGTCGACTCCCGCAGGCCAGCTCTCTCAAGTGGGACGGCAGTTCTACAACACGGACATCGAAGTGGAAATCCTGTCCAAGGAGGAGACGGAGAAGATGACATACGTGGTACGTCGCCCGACGCCCTGCGACCTTCACCCAGTTTAAATGTTATCAGGACGCTCGTAATTATAACAGCCTCCCCGGATGAGTCGCCGGGCGCAGCTTTTGTTTACACTCAGACACCAAAGTGTTTATTGGATGGAGATAAGTGTTTATTGGGATGGGGCTTGGGGCAAACTCACACTTTGCGGCTGAGTAGTTCCTCAACCTGGCTTCCCTCCGTTGTTGGTGTTGCCGCCCGTCGTCATCATCATCATCATCATCAGACTCTTCATCGCTTAATCTCAAACTGACCCCCGGTGGTACGTAATAGAGATCACCCCACAACCTGTTTGCTTTTCCTGCTGTTGCGAAAGCAGGCCGTCGCTGTCAAAAATGTCCTTGAGCAAAACACTGGCGGCGAAAGTACAGTCACATTGGAAATGGCACAGATTAGAACACGGTAATTGAAATGCTCGGTAATAACCAAATAAGGCCGCAGCTCCCAAACAACCTCAGGCAGAACATTTTCTCGTGTTTGCGAGACAATTTCCCTGGTGGCTGAAGGATAAATGCAAATACAGACAATTATCTGGGAAAATTTGAATAACTCTAATATTGAAAATGTCAAACCGATGCTTGTAGACAACCGCACATCAACATAAAGTTTAAATGAAGAAGCGGAAAAACACCGATATGAATAAAAACGATTTCAAACGGACAAACTATCCCTAGACACTCAATGGTGTAAACATTTTGGGCGGTGGGGCGGGGGCGCGGGCAAGGTTATTAACACTATCGTTGTGCCGTGTCAGAAGTCAGAGGAGGTTCTCTGTGCCCGTCCAGGTCTACAAGATGAACTTCGACAACGCGGCCTTCAAGCACCGCATGCCGCAGCAGAAGACGGCGCCGGGCTACGAGAAGCTGCCCATGAAGCGGGGCATCTTCTTCGACATGTTCCCCTTCAGCGTCATCTTCCGCCGCGACATGACCATGTACCGCATCGGCGACGGCCTCAAGGAGGTCTTCTCCGACCTCCAGGGCAAGAAGGTCAACGAGGAGTTCACCCTGGTCAGGCCCATGCTGGAGTTCAGCTGGGACAACGTGAGTCGGATTTGGGGTGATTTTGACCGACGGGCATTCGTGCACTCTTAGATATGTCACGCTCGCTTATTTCCAACACGTGTGATATTGATTCACTTGTCATTCCTCTTACGTAAGCAGTGGTTCTCAAACTGGGGCGCACGGCCCGGCCCGGCCCCCACAGGGGGTCGCCGGAGGTTACAGGGGGGATACGAGCCCTCCTAATAGGCAAATATCGATTCAAAAATCCACACGTGTTCACGTTCAGTTCAAATATAAATTGTAAGAAAATCCATGACTACATGTTCTAATGTAATGTAGACCCTAAAAACGTTGCTCTCGCTCCACAATGAAAATGGAATCTTAGACAGAATGTAGACAAAAATGATCTGGTCTTTTTTTATAACAAAAAAAATCTTTGTTCGGTTTTATTTTGTTCCGTTTCATATTCTGAAAACATCAAGTGAAATTGCACGAATTAATCAAGCATCGTGATTTTAAAATGAATCTGTGGGCCAGATTTAACAATATACCATGTAGCGGGCCACATTTAATTGTCTTGCAGGCCAGATGTGGCCCCCGGGCCTATAGTTTGAAACCCCCACCTTGAGTGATATGAGGGGCATGTGTATCCTAATAGTCAAATATTGGTTCAGAAATCCACACAAGTGTTAGTTCAAATCTAAACTGTTGTAGTTCCTAAAAACCTTTGCCATAAAAATAGAAGCAATTCAGACAGAAACGACCCCTAATAAATAGATCATCCCATGCATTTTAGATAAAGGGTTTATCTCACATTGAATCAGGTTGGATTTTGGGGGCTCTGAGGAGAACACGGTTGGGGAACCTTATGTAACACTGTGTAACACTGTCTCCATCAGATCTACACCCACCTGAACAATGTGTTTGAGCTCCTGTCCACAGCGGTGGTGGAGAGCAAGCAGAAGGTCAACATCCCCAAACTCAACAAGGAGGAGCCCGAGGAGAAGGAGGAGAACGAAAAGCCAAAAAGAGAGGAAGAACGAGGTAGCCGCCCTTCAAGATAATAAGATAACAATAAAGTCAACTCCCTCAAGTTTTTTTTTGTTTGTTTGTTTTTTAACTTTTATGCACAATGTTTTATGAAGTAGGCAATGAAAATTACATTTACGGCTGACATTAATATGTATCCTGGGTGATTGGATGGGTACGGGGAGAGAAAATGCTAAAACGATTCCATTTGCTTTAACTATCTGGTCGTAAAAGTCCAAAAAAAAATGCATCTTTGATATAGCAACTACAAAAAAAAAAAACTTTTGCGCAAGCATATAGGGCACACACACACACACACACATAGGGGCCATTTTTTTAAGGTATTTTTGAAACGACTACAATCTCATTCAATAGCCATAAATTCTCTGTGCAGCTTCCACCCTATATTAATAATAAAAATAATGGCTGTTTTTGCCTTTTTGATTTGCATCAGTGTCCATGCAATTGACATCATCGTTAATATCGCCAACATTGACAGTGCATTCTCATATCCATCCATCCATCGCACCAGAGGCCGTGGAGGAGATGAAGGGCACGGACCAGGAGTACAGCAGCGCCCTGACCCTCTACAGCAGCTCGGCCAACTCCGGAGGAGAAGACATCGAGCTGCTGGCCTTCCAGACCGTCACCGGTCAGAAAACTAAACCTTAACCGCCTCTGGCACAATGACGGCGGGAACGGGGGAATCCGTGTTTAGCAACAAAATCAAACATTATTTTGTTTTACCGTCACCGACCTCGTGAGGAACATTGGGTTTGTCGTGGTGGTTTCTTAACTCCCGGCGCGCGGGCTTCATATTGCCCCCTTGGCAGCGACGCAGGACCCTACTGCCAACGACGCCTCTCGCCGGCGATACAAGAAATAACGTTCTGAGACAGATAAGCTGTCATTCACTCAGACTCCACGGATCAGATTTGACCTCAGAAAGTGCAGCGTGGAGGAAGATGTTGGCAGCTATTTGTTTTATGATGTTCTCTTCCTCTCTCTCACTCTCACTCTCACTCTCTCTCTCTCTCTCTTTAACCATCATCCGGCATTGGCACAACCGTCACATCGCATTCTGCCGACACCGCTTTTGGCCCGTTCTTCAAAAGCGTATAGGCTCCGTCAACAGATTTCCAAGTCTAATTAACGAGGCGCGGAACCTTTACAATTAAGGTAATGGCTCTTTGTCGGTCCCCGTCAGGGAAGTGCAGCGAGACCATCTTCGAGGACATGCGGGAGCCTCCCAAGAAGCCTCTCCACCTGAAGGGGCAGATGAAGTATGTCCCTCAGTGGGACTCCCTCATCTTCCTGGGGACGCCCATGTAAGGCCTCAGCCCGATCCTCCACCGTGCTTAGTCCGATTACCAGGGATTAAAAAAAAAAATCCCCTTTATTTGTCATTTCTGTGCCGTTATTGAGTAGGTGCTGTTCAGAAATGGCTTCCTGAAAAGGTGCGATTCTGGAACAAAACCGTAGGTGGGAATGTGACGAGTGAATTTGTGTAAAACCTTCCGCTTTCTTCCCCTTCCTCTTCCTCTTCCTCTTCCCGGGCGCTGAGCGGTGTGTCCTTGTCCTTCCAGCATCGAGACCGTGGAGGACATGATCAAGATGGGCGTGTACGTCAACGACCTGAACCTGCACGACTCCAGCAGGGAGCTGATCCTGGCCGGGACGCAGCAGTCGGCCGAGCTGCAGCTGGCCCTGGACCAGGTGCCGGAGCCGACCGCCGGATTAGGAAGTAGACCGACCGTCCGGTCGATGTCGGGATGTGACGCTTACGTCGACATTTTGGATTCTCGCGTTGATCATCTTTACGTTGACATAACGACGCAATGCACGATGACGCTACTTCCAACATCAAAGTAAAAAGATTTACTCCAAAAGGAACAAGACATATGTTGCTCCTCCAGCAGAGGTGGACAAGGGAGTCTGCTCTACCTCTGCTCTACCCCTATTCTTCCCTCTACTACACCCCCTTTCTACTCTACTCTACCTCCACTCAACCGCTACCTCCCTCTACTCTACTCTACCCCTACTCCACTCTACCTCTACCTCCACTATACCTCTACCTCCTCTATCCTACCTACCTCCCTCTACTCTACCCCTACTCCACTGTACCTCTACCTCCTCTACCCTACCTCCCTCCACTCTACCTCCTCTGCCCTACTTCCCTCTACCTCTACCCTACCTCCCTCTACTCTACTCTACCCTGCGAGGGGGCAAATCTTTTTATGTAAAACAGTAGGTTATCATCCTGCTTTGCCTATTTCTGCATCTTTTTCATCCTGCGGGTGGCAATTTAGTGGCTTTTGACGAGATGCGAACAATTCCCATTACCTTACCTTTTACATGTTCCATGTGCGTCATGGCCATAATATGAAATAGGAATATTTGGGGCAGCTTGCCAGGTCAACACCTGAAATTGGTCTGGTGGTAGGTTTAATGAAATTCATTGATTTAACTATGCAATAGCCTCTGAAAGGCAAAATAACAACAACACAAGACTACTGTGACTACAGTATTAAACCTGAGTTTAACCACTGACAGATGACTAAAATCAACAAAATAATAGCCAACAGCATCAGGGTCATTAAGTAAAAAAACAAAAGACGATCAGATCATTTTTTCTGTCTTTCTGCTCATGCCATGCAGCTCTCTCCCTCTCTCTCTCTCTCTCTCTCTCTCTCTCTCGTTGACCGAAACTTCACTTCCCTGTCGCTTCCATTCTGTGGATCGCTACAATGGAAAAAAAATAGAATTAGGGCCGAAATTTATATTCTAACCACGAAAAGCGAGCGAGGCTGAACCGAAGCGATGGGTTGTGTCCGTCTCTCCTCCGCTCCTTTCAGGACCGGGGACAGCGCCGCGCGGCCCCACGCAAACAGCCCCGACATGGCCCCGACATGCCAAACCAGCAGAAAAATAAAGCGGCTAAACTGTCTTACCTTCCCTCGCTAGAGCTGCAGCGTCCTTGTTTGTTTGTTGAACTTCCTGAGTAAGCGATCCTTCCGGTCTTCTTCCCGAAATCGTTTCGTAAGATCCCCTTCAAACGCCGGTTGGATCAAGTGAGCTTTTCACGGGCGTATTGCTGACTGTCGTCTCTATGACGCTTGTATCTCGGCCGATATTTTTGTTGTTTTTGCAATTTTCGTATAGGATACATAAAACTTTAAATGGGGGGCAGAAGATACAACGCTCTTGCCCCCTCGTGACGCCGGGCCTGCCTCTACCTCCCTCTAGTCTACCTCTACTTCTACTCTAGCTCTAGTTCCCCAGACTCAACTCTGATTTTCATCAATATCTTGATGAAATAACACATACTGTATACATATAATACACGACAAAATGTTGTCCATTGTTTGATGTTTATCTGTTTCTTTTCATAGGAGTCGATATGAAAATATTGACGAGACTTACTTATCTATTATCCGTCTCGTGTGTCGGCGTTACGCTGCTGTAGGAACAGCAAAAATACGCCCAGCTGCAGGAAATCATTCAGAAGCTGGACGAGGAGAAGAAGAGGGGAGACTCCCTGCTGTACGCCATGATCCCCAAAGCCGTGGCGGACCGCCTGAGAAAGGGCATCACGGCGCTAGAAACGTGCCAGGTACCGGAGACAAGCGTGAACCCGGGATCTTGACTGGATCCGCCGGAGACGGCGTTTCAGTGTTTTTGTGTTTTCCGTCTTTTTTCAGGTCTTCCCGGACGTGACCATCCTGTTCAGTGACGTGGTGAAGTTCAATGAGATCTGCATCCACATCACGCCCATGCAGGTGGTGGACATGCTCAACGAAATCTACATTGTGTTTGACACGCTGAGCGAGAAGCACAACGTCTACAAGGTCAGCGCGGGCCGACGGGCGTCTCCGTGTGATTCTGAGTTTCCTGCAGATATCTGAGTTGAAGTCACGGAAGGGAGCTAACGTTGGAGACAGCACTAGCCAGGGCTGCTACTTTATCTTCCCAAAACGACACCTTGTCCAGTCATCAGTTGGCTGTCGAAGTACAGTAGGGTTAATCAGAGTCCGGTCAGCTCAGGTCAAATTCCTCAACTCTGATTGAAGGAGCAACACTTTCTCACCCTAAGACATTGTGAAAAAAACCATGTGAATAAAGGGAACAATACAAAATAACTGCAATAGGCACCGATCTATAACAGTTCAACGACAGTACTATGTGCATCCAATGCATTATGGATGCGTGGCCGGGTTTCTCTTATCTTTCGATTTTGTTTCTAAAACACAAATGAACTGAAACACAATCCTGCATGTTCTGCCCTTCAGGGAGTAGTTGCTGAGGAAAGGGTGGGCTCCACATAAATTAGATTAGATTCAATAGAATTGTTTTTATGTTTTCCTCCGGGGAAATACGATGCGGAGGCACCTGGGAAATCTATTAAGCAAAAAAAAAGTCTAAATGTTTGTGAGCCCGGATCATTGAATCATAATGAGTCTAAAATGACGGACACCCAGAGGAAAGCCTGTGAGCCGGGTTCAGTCAAAATGGTGACCGGGGCCTAAAATGTAGGACGTCCACCTCACTGTGTCCAGGTGGAGACCATCCGCGACGCCTACATGGTGGTGGCCGGCGTCCCCAACAAGACCACCTTCCACGCCCACCACATCTGCGACATGTCCCTGGACATGCTGAGCTCCATCGACCACCTCAAGGATCCATCCACGGGCGACAACATCCAGATCAGAGTCGGTGAGAGACCTGGTGTTCCCCCAGAAGAGGGGGGCTACTCTACCTCTATTCTGCCTCTACCTTGCTCTACCTCTACCTCTATTCTGCCTCTACCTCTACTTTACTTTACTCTACTTCTATTCTGCCTCTACCTCTATTCTGCCTCTACCTCCCCTGTACTCTACCTATATGCTGCTCTACCTCCCTCTACACTGCTGTACCTCTACTCTACCTCCCTCCAATTTACCTCTACTCTATCCCTGCTCTACCTCCCCTGTACTCTACCTCCCTCTACTATACCCCTACTCTACCTCCCTCTACTCTACCTGTACTCTAGCTCCGTCTACCCCTAATCTACCTCCCTCTACCGTACAGTACCTCTACCGAAGGCGAAGGACTCAAGGAGGGACTCACCGAATAGGACTCAGTATTTAAAATGCTAGAGAGCATGCACGTAGCTTCTGTTCCAGATGGGATGGCACGACCACTACCTCCCCATGAGGTAGTGGTAGATTTATTTTACATAAGGTTTCAAGGTTTTATTTCCCTTAATTCAAAACTTTTTTTAAAGAAATGTTCTCCCCAAATCTTTTACTATTTGCCCTTCTAAAGATTGTAATATTGAAATCACTTGGTTACATATTTACTGAAATGATTCCAACTAATTTCAAAGCCTGTCAGGCAGTCTAATATAGGTTGTGCCAGCCATGACAAATCTTTTTAAATTAAAGCACATTTTTCCAACAAAAGATGGAAAAATAAAAATTTATATATAAAGCAATCTAGCCTAGCTGATGAATTAGACATAACTGAGTTCAGATGAGCGAGCTGTTGGTGCTATTCCAATCCGTGTTGGGACGCTTGAGTTTAGTCATACAGATTTAAAGCTTCACACAAGAGCATTTTATTTCAATAAAAATATAACTTCATAACAAGCTATCCATCCAATCAGTTTGTACGCTTAAACGCAAAATATTGAGCCTGGCAACAATAAGACCAACTGGTCAACTCCAAGGTTAACCAATAGAGGTTCATGCATTAAGGATGGAATGTTGTCTTTCAATCCAAATGAGGTCATGATGTTGAACAAGTACTTTTACTTTTACTCAGCGGTGGAAAGGAACACAATGCAAGTAGTTTGTTAATGTACTTGTTTGTTAGTGGATTTTCCAAGTATCTGTACTTAATTAAGTATATTCAAACTTTCTACCTTTACTTCACTACATTTGAAAGCAAATATCTGTACTTTTAACTCTATTACAACACAGTTACATTACTTTAGTTTTTGTGGGGGGTATTTATATATATATGAAAAGCAAGCCAAAAAGAATAGATATTTGTAAGATAGAATTATACTTGTAAATGTCTATGACACAGCCTATACTATTTTTTGGTAAAGTGTAATCAGGATCTGCATGAGCACTGATCTACAGAAAGAAAAGGTGCAGTAGCACTTTATGAAGTATTATAGGCTCTTACAGTATATGAGGATACTGGATATGACAAGTACTGTAACTTTTAATAAACTACATTTAAGAGTACCTATATACTATTACTTGAGTACAAATGTCAATGTGGTACTTTTACCAGTACTTTTGTGTCATGGTATTTGTGTAGTTTTACTGGGATCCTAATGATGTTCTCATGCTGGGACCCTCAGGAATCCACTCGGGGATGGTGGTCGCTGGCGTGGTGGGTCTGAAGATGCCTCGCTACTGTCTGTTTGGAGACACGGTCAACACGGCCTCCAGGATGGAGAGCAACGGGGTGGTGAGTACAGGAAGCCCCTGAGCAACCCGGTCCCAGCAGAGAGAGCTGCTAAACAATCATGGCAATGTTTTCTGTCAAATAAAAACAACTTGGAAATTTAGTGCGAAGCAACATTTACGGCCTAATTGGACCACTTACGTTCTGCGTTTTACTTAATGCAACGTGATAATCACTTAATCTGTTTCTCATTGGAAGTGGTAATATTAGGCGTCAATGACATTTTCTGTTCTGAAAATGATTACACTTGTTTACAGTGTAGATTAAATGTCCCTTACTCTCAGCTAATTTCCATAAGTAGCAAAACCAATTTTGCTTTAAAACATTTTTTTTTTTTAAGATTTACCATTCGGACACTGTGGAAGCATGAGGCTAACTAATAACTCTTTGATACGAGAGGAAAGATTAGCATTCATCCCCCGCGCTGACTCTCCGTCCGTCTCTACAGGGGATGCAGATCCACATCAGCCAGACCACCAAGGACCACCTGGAACACGAGCCCTACATCATTGAGGAGAGGGGCAAGATCTTTGTGAAGGCGAGTCGGAAATTAAAATTAAAATTAAGAAGCGGTCGGGCGCAGGTAATGTTTTCCGGTCACTTCCACCTGGTGCGGAACCTTCAGAACGTTCACACCCGAGCGCCGCTGGCTCCATATAGAACCCCACAGTATGGGAGCTGTTTTCAAAAGTTCAAAAAAGGATCAACTTTGGCAGAAAACCTCATATAACCTTCAACTGCTTTTTTTTAATTTGTTGACCAACAGCAATGGAGAAAGGTCGGTGATGGAGAGAAACTATTCAGTGCCGGCGTGAAAAGGTCACGGTGCTGGAGGGGAGCGTGCGTGTCTCGAGCGAGACACTTTCTTTTCTTGGTATCGGCACAAAAAAAAGTGCTGAGGCACAGTTTTTCCACTCAAAACACACACACATATTAGCCTTAGAACCGGTACCCTAGCACGAGACAGTTTGCTCATGTAGCAGCTAATCCATAGATGTTCTGGGCTGTGTTTCCAAAGTATGAAGACAAAATGGGTCTGATCTACATCACGGGAGTCTAAGTGGAAATAAATGTATAGGATCCCTTCATCCTGCTTTCCCCGCACGCAGGGTAAGGGCTACATGAAGACCTACTGGCTGAAAGGGAAGAAGGACCTGTCCTTTAAGACGCCGGCCGAGCTGCGATACAGCAGCGAGCAGAAGGACTCCAAGGACAGAAGTTCCAACGGGTGAGGGCTGTTGTTTGAGTAAGGGCATTAAATCCCACGGACGGGGACATGTCTCCGTTTCTAGGTTTTCTTTGAGGAACATGACGTCCCCAAGGGCCTTAATCGCTGCATCATCCTGTCACAAACTATTTCAGAAAACATTTCTCTGGCTCTCCTTTCAGTGTTTTGCTTTCAATGATTTACAGTAGTTCCACCTGCACCAACACCAAGCGCTCCACCTCCAACCTCCACATCCAGACCGAGGAGCCGGTGGAAGGGAAGCCCACGCCCATCCCCCCCTGGGACGTCATACCGCCGTCGGAGGGCGCCAGCGAGCCGCCTGGCATCCTGGTGGAGCCCCACGAGCGGGAAAAGGCCAAAAAGACTAAGAACAACAAGGGCTCCAGGCTGGAGGTGCCCCTGGGCAGCATGGTGCTGGAGGCGGCCTCGTCCATCGACAGCATGGCCAACCCGCTGCTGAACAACAAGAGGAACAGCTTCCAGCAGCAGTACGTCAAACTGCCCTCCAACCTGCCCATGCGCAGCACGTCCTGCTCCATACTGTGAGAGGAACATGCCACCTTCTCATGAAGTGATCGCCATCATCATCATCATCATCATCATCATCATCATCTGGCCTGAAGGTGGAGGTAAAGGTCCACTCCAAGTCACTGAGAACCTTCACAACACCCGTGTTATGGAGCATAGATGTCCAAGGCCTGCATTGGACATCCATGCTCCATAAACTGACCTGACTGGGAATATCACATTAACATCCCTCATTAGACCCATTTAATACACTAAAGGACTGGGCAACACAGTCAAACATGTTTCAAGCCCCTCTAAAGAAAAAAAGGTGTAATCCTCTGCAAGAATTTCGTTTTCCCACATTCACCAACATTTCTATTACAGTAGTCTTGATGTGATTGTTTACTCTGTAACCGACGTTACTTCCCTGCGTACTGCAACGACCAGCTCAGAAAGCAAGTAAAGGAGGCATGAGTTCCTTTAGAAACCACACGTGTAGTCACTGAAAAGTGACCAATACGAGCAGAAATGATGATGATTTTGATCATTTACTTGTATTGTTGTACATGTTAATGAGCCGCGAACGAAGCCGCTGATGGAGGATGTGAGACTGTAAACAAGTCACAGTGGATCCCGCAAATGAAATGGGATTAAAGTCATTTTGGTGACGTGGAAAGGGAGCTTCCATAGAAAGAGGAAAAGAAAATGTTTCTTTTTTTTTTATTCTATGGGTGCTTCATTTGAGTCCATTACTGAGATTAGATATTGTTGTTTTTTTTGTGTAAACTAGGCTCATAGTATTGTGACATTTTGAATCACGGCATTGTCTTCATCATCATTAAGGGTTCGGTTTGGCATTGGTGCATGTGAATAACTGTTTTTTTTCGCTGTTGGCTAGTCTCTATTTATATAAAACTCTATGTACAGCCATTAACTCCTCTGGTTCTTCTGTTGCTGTCGTGCTTTATTGTCCGTTTTGCAAGAGACACAAACGCTCACATCGCCTGGATCAAGCTGGACAAAGAATCTAAGAGACTTTTTTTCCTTTTTAACAAATTGACATGGTTAATGGTTTTTTTTAACAACTGGAGAAATTACAGCTTAGCGACCCAAATTCAGCCGCCAATACTCTGGACTTCAGACTTTGTTCAAATGAAATGTGGAGATAAAAAGACGAGAAAAGGGGCGAGAGTTATTATTATTATTATATATATATTTTTTGGTGAGTCAGCGGCAGGAAGATGAGATTTAATCGTATCTTTAGCCTCGAGCTCAGAAGCAGCTTTCCTTCTTCTAGACTCTCTCTAGTCCCTTTTTTTGTTTTTTTTAACGCCCGTGACCGCTCGGCCTCCGTCCAGTGTTGGGGTCCAAACCCTCCCGACCTCAGCCTCCGTCACGTCGCGTTTGACCGCGTGTCGGCTCGCGGCGCCGGGAAAACCCTCTGATCTCTTAATGGGAGATAAGTGGCGATAAGTGAGGCTGCTTTTATTATCTCATAACCAAAATAGGCGTGTACGTAAGCTGTGTACCCAGCGAGTGTGAAGCAGGCAACACCTCATTTCAGGAACACACACACACACACACACACACACACACACACACACACACACACACACACACACAGCAGTGGTGGAAGAAGTACTCTGACCTACTTAAGTAAAAATACAAATACCATGATGACAAATTTAGTACCACATCGACATTTCTACTGAAGTAAAATAATAGTACATTTGTTTAGTACTTTAATTTAAAGGGACTATATGTAGTTAAAGTACATGTATTAATGGCTTTGTCTTGCCAATGTGCGAACGGATTGAAACGTAATTTAAAAAATGAGACGAGATTTCTATGTGAAGGACTCGAGAGTGACTGTGTGACTGTTCTCATTACATACGCTGCTTGTTTCGTTCCAAACCGAGTAAGATACAAAGAACTGCATCTAAAACAGGGAGGGAAGGAGAGCGCATAGAAACACGCAGCGCACCGATCGCTGGCGTGTCGATCGAGGCTCGCAAATTGTTTTTTTTTTCCTGGCTTCCTCCTCCTCACTCACTTTTCCTCTCCGGCTCGCTCTCCGGTGCACCGGCTGCATTGCACCGCACGTCCGCACAACTAACTCTAAAGACACGTCTGGGTCCGAGTGGCATTTTTAAGAAGAGAAATATTAAATCACACGTATATAAAAAAATATATACATATATATGCCCCTGTTAACACAGTATTTGTTCTTAGCTTCGACATAATGCTACGTGGTTCGGCGGCGAAAAAGGACGTACAGATATCTGCAGCAGATATCTGCAGCAGATATCTGTACTTTTTACTCTCGTACTCTGTAGTGGAAGTTGCAAGTCTATTATATTCGAAGTCGAATATACTAAACACACACACACACACCAACGTGCACACATGGCACATACAGTTGACTCTCCCTGTAGACATTTCCTTCTGAGATGTCATTACACGATAAAGAGGAAACCATCAGGAAACCGCTAAAGCGCCACTTCCTGTCTGTTGCCACGGTGACAGTAGGCCTGGTTTTTAGGCGGTGGCACAGTTTACTACTTATCTCTGTCGCTGGGGTTCTAATTCCTTGCAGAGAGAGCGGCAGAGACAAAGACGCAGGTGTGTGTCCCTCTCCTCCTGGTCCGGCTTTGACCTCTCACCCCAGACATCTGACAGCAATTATCGCCACACGGTCCAGGCTTCTTTTGGGGGGACTTCCGCCGAACAGAGCCCGGTCTCTGTGCCCCAGATGGTTGCTATTCAGATGGTTGCTATTCAGATAAAACTGCAGGTAAACAAAGTGGCTCTGGCTGCCGTCAAACAAATTAGCCCCATAATCACAACGTGTCAGTCAGAGGCAATCTGAGCTCCCTTTCTTTTCTGTTTTTGATTTTTTTTTTAGAAGAAGAATAATTAAATCTGGCATCGGTGAGATGAGGTTGAATATCAGTCGCGCTGGGAAAATGATTCCATTATTGCCCTGATCTGTCTATTTATACTTCACCTCCTCAAATAAGATAAGGTATTAGACGACGGGTGATAAGTTCTATGGCAACGAGTGCAAACATGGATTTCATGAGGAGTGATTGCGTGCTGCTCTTCACTAACCATAGTTACTTAATAATAATAAAAATTAAATAAACTTTCTTTGTGAAGCACAATTCATACATACATTAACAACTGATTAAAAAAAAAAGGATAATGGAAAAAAAAGGTAAAATAAAAAAGAAGAAGAAATTCTTTATGGGTTATAGCTTTTCTAGCTCAATATGAACAATAAATTAACCCTTTTATGTAACACTATTTCCAAAGGGGTGAATAATTATCATCATTTTCAATCATTTTCCTGAATTTCTGGGGGAATTTAGGGGTATTAATAAAGTCTTAATTTGTATTATTTTATCATTCAAAACACTGTCTTCTACAATGGAATGGGTCACAAACACTAGTTTTACTTAGTTAGTTAAGTTAGTTCATTAGTTAGCACAGTAGGAAAGTAGGAAAGTAGACTGGTACTGATCTACGGTGGAACAAATGGCCGAACATGGCAGTGACTCGTATAAAGTGCCTCTATCTGCCTCTGTGCATGTGGCTATGTGTGTGTGTGTGTGTGTGTTTGCATGACAGCGAGTAAGAGCAAAAGACATACACACACACATACACGGGGAGGGAGGTGTCGTGCGCTGCTGACAGGAGCCGCATTCCAGCCAAGGTGAACACAAAAAAAAGGGTTAAGCCTCTCCCCTTTCAAATGGCTGCATCCCTGGATTATTGCTAAATTCTTTCTGGGGTTTTCACTTGTCAGAACAGGCAGAGGCACCGTGTCAGCACATACACAGAGAGAGAGAGAGAGAGAGAGAGAGAGAGAGAGAGAGAGAGAGAGAGAGAGACAGAGGGAGAGAGAGAGAGGGAGTCGGAGGATGTGATGAAACCGGCGCATGATCCCGGCTCCAGTGAAAGAAGAAGAACACGGTAAACACCGAAGGAGACCATCACTCCTCCTGCCACTTCGTAGCCGAGTATCAATTAACCGGCGGAGGACACCTGTCTGCCATGTGACCATCATGTGAAAGACAAGCGGACGGAACCGAAGACGCGGAAACCCCGAGTGCAAACAGTAGCAAATATACGAATGTGTGTAAAATGTCGTGAAAACACAGCCATCTTTGACCGCGGTTCACCAGAGCTGCGCGGTAAATCAATATGATTCACGGTCCATCGGCGGTATCGTATCGAATTGTCATTAAATGTCCATGAAAAATCCGACGTGCGATTTTCAACCACGAGGGGGCGCACTCCTCCGTCATAAAGCCAGGAAAGTGAAAAGAATCCCTAATTTTGCCAATTGGCCGTAATCCACCCTGAATAGCCGAACTGCCCTGACAGCGCACTCCAGAGACGGTGTCAACCGGTTCTCCGTGCCACGTTCCTTTAGAGGAAGATCGGCACTTCTCCTCTCCCGTGTTTGCAGGTGTGTGTGTGTGTGTGTGTGTGTGTGTGTGTGTGTGTGTGTGTGTGTGTGTGTGTGTGTGCCAATCTTGAGATACACTACGATATGAATGTCACTCTGTATGTTGTTGCCTTTGTCCATTTTATGAAAAATTTTATTACAAAAATAAAATGGAGTTTATAACATTTAACAACATGAATAACATCACCTTTGACCTTTTGATGACCCCTGTGGGAGGGGGCGGGGCGCTAACGACGCTAATGGGAGGTGCATCCACCTCCCAGCTGCAGGACAAAGGGCACGGTGTAGTGTGACACTGTACTTCTTACGTGCTGTTGTGGGAAATACAAAAAACTAAAAAACAAGCAAAACTGCTTCTCATCTCTCAAGCATGTTAAAAAAACGCCACGCCCCCGCCTCCGGGTTGTCTCAAATTATCATCCTATCCTTTCTCTCTTTCTTTCTCTCTATCTATCCGTCTCCAGGTGCAATCACGATGCAGCAGCAAAGAAAATATCCTAAGATCAAGTGAGTCTGAACCTTATTCGCTCCGAGCGCCCTTTTGTTACTGGATGCGTGTGTGTGTGCACATCTGTGTGTGTGTGTGTGCGTGTTGCCTGTGTGCATAAAATGTCTGCATCCGACGAGGTATATTTCTCGCGTCTTCTTCTCGATCCGTGGATAAATGCGAGTGTGTTATGATACCTGTGTGGCGTGTGGAGTGTGTGTGTATATTGTGTGTGTGTGTGTGTGTATGTGTGCGTAATCGGGTTGTGTGTGTGCGTGACTATGAACGTTATGCTGTTTCCAGGTCTGCGCGTGTGATGTTCTGCCAAGGGAACGTTAAGCTTCATGTTAACCATCAGAATATGTTGGG
>OMKR01050235.1:0-15087 GCA_900302355.1 Cyttopsis rosea | reverse complement strand
GAAAATGTGTGGAAGTAATTTCTATGATGTGTTGTTGTTACTAACTTATAACGGCCTATAATGGCAGCCAGGTTGTTGACTCTGGATGTCATGGGTTGGAAATGGATTACGGCGACCGCCGATGGGAATGATATCGGATTAAAGGCGCAGCGTGACAAGAGGATCCGCTCCAACGCAAACTGGTTTAGTGCTCAAAAGAAGAGCAAAGTAATCACAATGCCCGAGAGGGTTACTTTACTGTTGGACTGTTATCAAGACGGGATGCCCCGCCCTGACTGGTAGCGCTACTGCCCGAGGCTTCACGCCACGCGCTTGCAGCGGTCTGTCTTACTAGCCTCCCCTCCCCACCTTCCTGTCTGTTTTGGCCTGTGTCGTCTACAAAAATGGAACAACAGTGCCATGAATTTCAGTGCGGGATTGTGGGTATTGCGCATAATTTAATCGATTCCTGCAAATCTAGCACTTATAATGCAGGAAATTTCCGCACACATTTACTGCAAATACAAATAAATATGCCAATGAAATAAATAAACGAGGCAATAAATATATAAATACATGTAAATCTAAATATATAGATGAGTAAATATACACCCACCTCAGCCGGCGCACACGGGATCTTTCATCACTTTCAGTGCGCCGCAGGATTTCGTGAGACCCTCCGAATCTTATGTGAAGTTGCCATTTCCAAGCACGCAAAGTGAAAAAGCGAAACTCCTGCACCTGCATTGTGAATAGGCTATTTTGGAAAACAGTAAAGTTTTTAGAACATTTTTAATGGACCATTACAAAAAACATATTTTCGATTTTACCGTTGACACGGAGAACACAGAGGCGGTCTGTGCTTTAGTCGGCACATTTTAACATCCCTAGTTTGTACATGTTTTTAAACAGCATAATTGAACTTTAAAATTGGACTAATACATTTAGTTTTTATTCCCCGATGAAATGCAATCCGAGGTGAGAATAGGACAAGATAAGACCCGTAGAGCTCACAAGTAGCGTACCCCCCAATGTGTATAAATCCCCCCTATGTGAAGCATTTAAAGGGGAATTCCGCCCCATTTTGAAAAATGAGTTTCATGCACTGAACAGGATAGTGGTGGTTTTCCCAACTCTCTGGATGAAAAAGCCCATTCTATTATTAAAACTACGCGAAAGCAAGATGTAATGTGTATAGCGCTGCTCATGGCAGTTCGTCTCTAAACGCCCCCACCCCTGAACCACAAAGAGTGAAATTCATACTTCAGCCTGGAAATGCGTAGTATATTAGTATTAGATGGGTGTTAAAAAAGTCAAGTCCTGGCGTTCCTTGAATAAATCATTCAACTCTGCTCTCTACCACAAACATTTATCCATTGTCAAATTTCAATACCTAATATCGCAGAAATATATGCCTGCTTGTTTTTCTACTTTTCTTTTTATAAATCCCTCTGCTACTTTTCCCATATTTCATCACGTTTGCTGTTGCTTTTATCATCGCTTACTGTATGTAGGAAAGCCAAACATGAACAATGAGCGAGAGAAAGAAGAGAGATATAGAGGCAGGAGGAAAAACAAAAGAAGAGGGGAACAGGAAGCTGAGTAAAAGAGCAGAGATTAAGGGAAAATTGTAAAGGAAAAAGGGGAGGCGACCAAGGGAATGACTTCAGCTGGCTAGGTCAGGGACGCAGGGCCTTGGGGGGAGGGGCAAGACCAGAACTGTCTGGAGGGAAGCTCCCCCAGGGGAAGGCTGTATAGCAGAAAATGTGCTGATGGAAAAGTTGGTTGATGACTATTGGTGCTTTCACGATATTTACATACGATAAATATTTGAGAAACAAGCATTAATAACGTGGATACTATGACCAAGGACGTACATCTAGAAGATGTAGAACAGTCTACGAAGAAAGTTGCGTTACAGTCCACCAGGCGATATCAGGTCTCATATAATATTGATAATTGTAACATATATTGTCCATCACAAACACCAGCACACTAGTAGGGATTTCATTCATTTATTGTTATGCAAATTTAGAAGTTTTGCATAAGAAAAGCCCATGCCAAACGGCAGAGTTTTCATAAAATGCGTAAATTTGACAAAATGTTTTACACGTTGACACATTTTACGTTGGTTGCTGTGGGACGGTTAGAATGTGGATAAAGAGAAGTGATGTGTGATGAAGGCTGAACCAGATTTTTTCAAATCAATAATGACGTATCTGACCTCATGTGTATATGCACTGCAGTGCAATAGCGTCGGTCGTTATAATATTGGCCATTGCATTACTGTCTACATTAAATATGGTTAGGTTAGTACAGATGACATCTACCTGCACTGTCAACTCCTTCAGTGCAGGTAGAGGTGGCGAGCACCTGTCCATCTCTAAAACTCTCCATTCTAAACAACCTGTAAATAGCCTCTTTGCATAACTCAACTTTTGACTGTTTGATTGGGCCTCAACCCTGGTTGCAGGGCTGAGAAAAGTAGTAGCAATTCTAATCGGATCAGATAATATTTTGCAGCGGCAACAAAGAGAGGACCTGATTAGCCATAATGTTAAATTCAACGCCTTTTTAAAATTATTTGGTGCATTACAACACAGCTGATATTTCTGTGGGTTGTCTTATGCATAATACCTAAGCGGTTGTTGAGCGATGTGCTTTACGATCGTAGGAGTGAGGAACCGAAGGAGGGAAAAGAAATGGGTTGGAATTTGATCAGGTATATTTTTAGCTGATCCCAATCAAATAAAAATATCTGGATCTCACAATATGTCCTATGATTTCTGCATACACTAGTTATACAAGGTCTTGCAGTTATCCAGCTAAAAAGTATTTAAAACATTTTTATAGTTGTCTGCCATAAATAACTTTTAATATCATTGAATTGTGAGCTACAAGCATAACCTCTACGCATTACATATATGTTTGTTCTTTGTATTTAAAACAGTCTTGATCAATAAGCAAATCCAACAGCAGCTCTACTGTAGGTCTCTGGTACAATGTAGGCTCATATAAAAAGCATTTAAATTGATTTAACGCAGTTGAAAAAAACGATAGAGAAAAGTAGAGAAATTCCGCACGGCTCTGCATGGACCCCGTATGGCTGACGTGGCCAGTGTAGCTCCAACAGTGGATTAACATGGATTTAATAGGAAGCAGCACTTACGGCACTCCGCACCGTGCCCGCACGCTGCGCCAACACGCCTGGTGTAGTTCTACAGTTACTCCAATGGTTGTTCACCATCCACTATTTTATCAACCATTCGTACAGATGTTTAGTTACCTGCCACAATGTCTCATAACGTTGACAAACTTACCACCCACAGGCAAGATTTGTCTCTTTTACTTTCCTGCTAAGGAAATGCTGGCTCTTTAAATGCTCTGGGAGTGTGTCATTGTCTCTCTCTCTCTTTCCCTTAGGGCCGAAGAGGTGAACCGCTGTGAAAACCTCTGAATGAGCGTCGATCACATGGTAGGACCATTCAGCCTCTCACGTACAGCCACCTCATGCTACATTCCAAATGGGAAGCCACCTTTGGCTATGTGCTACCTTGAGCTTTAAATGTCAGTTCTCTGTACTATATTCTAGTGATTAGAAGTCCAGTCTGAAGAACCCTATTGTTTTTGTTAATCTTCCTAGCCATCATCACATGTCAAAGTATCTGGCGCTCAGAAACCGTCTAACCCACGGACATGAAAGAATACATTTTGTATTCGGGGGAAGTCCAAGCGGGTCCAAGTTTGATCCACATCGGTCTATATTTGAAGAAGAGACATTAGTAAAAACAGTGTTTTTGTCACCCCTGTTGGCGATACCAAAAGGTCACATGAAAACACTGCAGCCTACTGGTCACAGAGAATCATCACTGTGTCATTGCGTCACTGCGTCATCATTGCGTGACACGGGACATTGTGAGTTCACATCCTTCATTCTGGAAGGGGACGCGCAGCGGCTGCTCGCTGATCAGATACTGTATGTGGAGAGAAAGCACCGGACCCCGTCCTTGGGGACTTTAACAAAGGGAATTTAAGACACAAACTCCGGAAATACAATTTACAACAATACAAACAGTTTATTAACTGTCAGAGAGAGAGAGCAGAGAGGAGAACATGCCAGATCAGATCACTGCTACACCACTGTGCACAACGCGTATCACGCCGTTCCCTGCGCTGTGCTGGGACTGAGACACTCACCAGGGTGAATTATAACAATGACAAGCCCTGGTTCATAACCAAACTCAGATGGCTTCATTTGAAAAAGGAGGAGGCATTTAAGAGTGGTGACAGGGAAGGGTTTAAAGTGGCAAAATACACGTTTGTCAAGGCGGTTAAATACATTTTTATTAGTCCTTACACACATCACACACATCACACCGACTAACCTGCACACCATGCATTGCTGCCTGCAGCTATATTTTTGAATTGTTTCAGTGCAGTGCAAAAACAATTTTTGTGTTGGCACTTTGGAGTGATTTGGAGACCTTTATGTTGGCATTCCTTATTAAAGTGAATGAGGAATGCAGATTGTTTGTCTGCATCTGTTTATCAGATTGTTTATCAGCAAATCTCTACTATACTGTGTAATGTTTTGGTGTTTTCAAAGGCTTTAAATGAACAAACTCCACTTTGCAGCATTCAGTTTTTAATATTGTTTGGCTACTCTTAGCCCTTCATGATTTCCAAGCAGCTTGACCTGTTCACAAGTGTTGTGAACATGTCATATGTGGTCCATATTGATGGTATGACTTTCTATTAAGAGCTTTGGGGCTCTGGGTCATCAGAACATTTGGAACATTTTTTTGGACATAACGGTCCATTCCCTCAAGAGGAAATGTAAAACAGACAATAAATTATTGTCGTTTTTATATGTTTTGTTCCGTCTCATAAAAGCCAGTGTTGCTCACAGTTCTCCGTCTTCCTCAACACAGGTGCTGAGCTTCTGGGAAAAGGCCCCAACTGAACATACTGGTGGTGTAAACAGACGTAGCTCTGTGGTGAGTAGGCTTTAGCTAAGCCAGGCTCCTGCCAGGGCTTCCCTGTGTGGTATCTTCACACACACACACACAGGTCCGCCTTATGCTTACTGTATTAGAAATTATTATGAATGTTACACTGGGAAATTATGCGACTGTATTCCAACAAAGAGTCTTCATTGAAGGTTGTTTTGTGCTCTTGGAGGAAGCGGTCCTTCTTCCAACTCCTCCTTTCCTGTGGAAAACTCACACCGTAAGGAGATGCTACTGCCAACAGCCTGCGACAGTCCGCAGTCCTCACATTTTTCATGTCTTGCGTCACGTGTCACCGACTCGGTTGTCACATTTAGAGAGCATGAAAGCGCCTTCCGAAATCCCTGCCAGGTTTGAATGGAAAAAAAAACGTCTCGTTCATCAACTGTGTTGTTCCGCAGCAGTGACGTTACAACCTTTGCGTCTCTTTGACTCATAACTTAGTATTATGTTTGTTGGAATTCATATTAAGACATGGACCTTTATTCGTTTGGAGTCTTTCCACTCAGCTTCATGAATTATTCTGTTACATTTTGCCTAGTTAGGAATAGTGATGCAAAGTGCTTGGCGATACCGAGCATCAAGACAGAGCACAGGGTACCGAAACTAGTGTAAATTTCAATTACAAGAAGAGTAGGATCACTGATTTTGAAGCCCATGTATGGTTACCGTTTTTTGTAATTGATATATTGCACTGCAACACAACCTTAGCACAATCGGAAACTACTTCACATTAGGTGGTGTCCGTCTTAGGTATCTGAGCTTTTACTTACAGAGTACATGAGCATAATGTCAGACCTGATACCAATATCGGCATCCCTAGTCAGGGATTATGGATGAGTTCATTGCTTTGTTGACCCAATGTTGTAGTTCATGTTCAGTACGTTTTTATCTTAACTCTCCACATTTCTACCACACCATGCACCAGCACAATAGATTCCCATACTGTCTAGTTAAACACAGCATTTTATATTGTCTGTAACCCAATACTTGTCATATAATGCCAATAGTGTTGCCCCTCGGCATCCATTGCAGCCCAGCCATCCCGGAAGTGGGATGGCCAAATTCTCCTTCTGTGACCCCTTCTCCAGGTTTCTTCCTTTTTTCCCCCACATGGGGTTTTTCTGGGAGTTTTTACTTGCCCCAGTGGGAGATGTGGATTTCTTAGTGAAATATTGGCCCGTGAAGCCCTTTGAGACTGTACTGTGAATAAGCGCTATATAAATAAACTTGACTTGACTTTACTGCTAGCTCATAGCCAGCTTACCCTTCTCCACCATTACAGGTGGTTATGGGCATTTACAGCATACTCCTCCGTAAGCACAAGGAGGGAGAATGTGTTTTAGGAGTGTAGCTTTGCCTGGTGTCACAGGAAGTGTATGCTCCGTGGTGTGCTCTTGACTCAGAATTCACCATCACCGTTGCAATTTGAATTTGCGAGTGTGTGTGCACAGATCATCCAGGGAAGATCGCCGGGAAGGGATGTTTCTGGTAAATATTTGGAAGCTTATTTGGAAGTGTCACAAGAATTCTGCGTTGCATGTGATCACATTTTATCCAAAAATAATTTATTTTAATGTTGGGAAAGGAACCTTGGGGACACCTGGCTTGCTTGCCAGTTTTAAATATGAGTTAAGCAATTTACCAGTGAATCAGAATCGAAAGGCCCTTTTCCATGGTCGGCCGAATGCTTTTCAGAACCGTTCCTATTCCTGGATTTTTGGCCCTGGTGAAGTAACCATGAATGACGTAAGTGTTCAATGATTGGTTTCTCATCACGACGTCACATCCGATACATGTTATGTTTACATCCAACATTGTTAAAATATTCAATTAGTATGTGACAAGCTCGACAGCATTTTCCCTTTTTCCACCCATTTTCACCAGTCATGTTGTGAATATTGGAAAAAAAACTCCAATGGTAGAACATGCTTATTGATACGGCAACAAACAAACAGTGGGCAGCTAGTAATTATAAATTATACTCGCTACGTAGCTCTAACGGCTGCTTACGTATATCAATGAACAGAGCTGCAAGAAAAACTCAGAGAAACTCAAACAAATATAAGTCCTCCATTGGGAAAGAGTGCGTGGTCCTTATATCTACGGAAATGATAACACCTGTTGCATACACATGACGTAGACGAACGTCGTCACTGACGCATCGCGTCATTTGTTGTCATCACTGTCGTTTTTCTTCGGGACTTCCTGGTGCTGATTCCAGCTCCACTGCTGATGGAAACACAAACCGTAACTGAGAACAAGCGGGCTAATCGGCAGCACTTGGGCCTCAGAACGATGGTGGAAATGAGTCTTAATAAGGAAGCGAATTTCCTTATTAATTATCAGCTATCTTTAATTTTAATCATTTGAAATTACTCACCTGATGATTCACCTCGTATGATTCTCTCCTCGTGCTAGACTGCTTAAGTTTCAGTTGAGTTTCCTCTCCCACACCTTTTATAGACAAATCAATGTGCAGTATCACAGAGCCTATTTTGCTAAATTGCATAGTTGAAGGGGTAAACGGTTAAAATACATGTTAAATTACTGAAGCTTTGGGAAATTAATATCTCAACACTCAAGGTGATTATTCAAGACTCTGATTTAATAGTGGACTTGTTGGATTTCAGTATTTTGTGAATCTTTGTTACCTCCACAAGGCCACTGTAGAAAAAAGCAGTCAAGGGCCCCTTCGTTATTTTTGCTTTGACTGATTAAGTATTCCTTATTGACACAGTGTTCCCGTTTACCTAGAAAGACTCGCTATGCTACTTGCTTCTCAGAATGTGCCCTCATTCTCAAAATACACCACAAATATGTCAGACGCTCGACGTCCAATGTGTCCTCAAGGAAGCCAGACGCACCACACCCCCAGCAGGGTGCTTGTCCTCGAGTGACCCGGGATAGTCGTGACCTTTTTAGGGTGAGGAAACGGTGTGGAGGGAGAAAGAATGTCAAATGAGTTAAGGAGAGAAAGAAAATGGAATTAAGAGATGGAGGAAGATAAAAAGATGATATGGCCAACATGAAACTTGACTTGTTCTTTAGTTGCATAACTTGAGATCGTATTGTTCTGTTAGATTAAAAGTCTTATAGCCTTTGTCTTATTTAAAGCCGCAATGGAGAAGATTGATTGATTTTCATGTTGTGATGGGTTTGATCACGTGGAAGAATCTGTGAACCGCAGATGGTAGCAAATGCTGTTATTTGCTTTCAAAGAAACCTGGTGCTGCTTGATATTGGAGCATCAAGTAAACGGTGGAGCAGGAGCCCATGTTCTCAATCAGCTGTGTTCACATTGGAAGCAGAGCAGGGTCTGTAGGGAGCCAGGAGAGAAGGGGCATCAATCTGTTGTTTTTCAAACTTCAGTCAGGCCCTTTAAAGGAGACTGGTTTATTCTGCCTCTTTTTAAGACTAACACAGATGCTTACCAATGACTCTGAAGGAGGACTAGGTTCACTCGGATGCCATCTTGGTAACTCTGCTGGCCAGTAAGTCAACGACTAACAACACAAGCCTTTACTGTGTATTTGAAAGAGAGTTGAGAGTTGTCTGTATCTAAAGGCCTCCACGCATACACCATCCAGCACTCCATGAATCACATTACAATATTCAAGTGTGGGCTTCAAAGCGTGATTGGTGGATTTAATAATCATGTGAATTTAAGTAGCGATTAGCCAGTTTTGCTGAAACCACATCTTATGTTGTTGGTGCTGCCATCTTTAGCTCAGTTCCCATGACAAACTGATAGAGCCCAGTCTTCTCCATATTAATAATGTCCTCCATTTTCTCCATTCAGAGAAAGCCCAACATTATAGGTACGGTCGCAGGATATTATCCAAGCACTGTACAGCTGTTCTGCCAAAACACGACCAGATCAACGTGTTTTGGCTGATCTGAAAAATCCTCAGTATGACTAGGGCAATGCATATGCTGCTTTATTTGTGGAAAACCACATATAAATCTATTCTGGGTCCTTACATAGCCACAGAGATAGTTTTGACGGATCTGAAGTCAAGTTTATTTATATGGCCCTTAATCACAGTAGAGTCTCAAAGGGCTTCACACACCCAAATTTGACATTTCGTAAATCAACGGCATCCCCTAGTCTTGAACCCCCACCCAGTCAAGGAAAAACTCCCAGAAAACCCTGGGGGGAAAATGGAATCCCCCTTCCAGGACAGCCTGGCTGCAATGGATGCCGAGTGGGCAACGTTGTTATCATTCTAAAAGGAGATAGACATCACTCGACATGGAAGACTGTGTCGAGCCTACTCTTGCTTTGTCTGTCTAAGTTTAGCCCTTTGGTCTCCTGGCAGCTTTGTCAGGTCATCAGGGCCGTGGCACTTAGACCAGGGGATGGACTTTTCCGTCCCACCTCCTGCCCTGAGCTCACCATTCGCCTCCCACACACACACACACACACACACACAAATCCACCACAACGGCGGCCACCTAATGACCCCCAACTGTCACTAGATTGGCTCATCCATCCTGTTTGTCTGCTTCCCCTTCTCCTGTCTCGCCACTACAAATAGGTCCACACCCAGGTGTCAGGTGGAGGTACACAGACTGCAACGCTGGGACCAGGCAGAACGCTCTCTCAGGATTAGTCAACACAAACAACTCGTAATGCAAAGTGTTGTACAGCCAAGACTTTGATTGATTACCCTAGGAATATATATATTTAATATATATATGAAAATGGAGTTTATTCCTTCATTGACAGTGAATGCCTCCACTGCAAAGAATGCCACAAAATCTTAAATTGCCTTAAATCTTTTTTACAATAGTTATTTTACAGTGTGGTGGCATTGTAAATGTCAGATATTTTCTTTATTCGTTATTTTATTATATTTTCTGTCTCTATATACAGTCCTACCACATGGTGCTACCCCCGAGCTTAAACTGCACCTCGTAATTTCACGCATCGTAACCAGTCCACCACGTCATTCTTTTACTGTATATCGTCGCCATCACTAATCAACGTTACGTGAAGGAGTTGACCGCGTTAAGGGGATTCCTGGGGTTGATTGGGATTCTGACTTGGGCGCGGCCTTCGCTAATCCAGCATATCCGCTGGCCACAGTGAGATAACCAACGAGAGGACTCGGTGACCCGCCACATTCGCTGTGAGCGCGGCAAGCCTGCCGAGAGCAGGTTGGGCGAACACGTCGAGTCCCGGCACCGCCGGGGCGAAGCGCACACACTGCCATCTGTCACTGACCGCAGATAGACCGCCAGTGGAATCTGCCGCTTTCCGAGATGGAAGGAGAACAGCAGCAAGTAAACAGTTCCCCCATTTATTGCTTTCTCCTCTATTTGGCCTGACCCTCAAGCTGTTGGTGGTAGTAGGAGCACGGTCCCAGAAGTGATGTCTATTTCTGTCCGTCAGCATGTCTCCCAGTCACTCAATACCTCAGTCTCCCAAGTTCAGTCACATCAGAAGTAAGATTTGTAGGGTAGTAGTAGCTGTTGGAAGACACACCTGATGACCTGGATGTACAGGTTTATTTTATTTTCTTGACACAGTGATGTCTTCAGCCTGCTCATGATTAACTATGGGTGGAATATTACAAGTTTCTAATCTCCACACATTACACGCCCACGTACACTCTGTCTCTCTGCTGTCTCTGATTCCATCTGGCAAATTCGGTTGGAATCTGGATGCACTTTGCATGATCAAAGTGCATAGGTGATGCAGATGGCCCATGTAAATGACTACGTCAGAGCCTCCTAATTTACTGAGACTTGTATTGCGGTGCATTTTGTCCTACGATCAAAGCCATAGAAATAGTAATGGTGCAAACCAACCAATCAACCAAATGATGGAATCAGGGTCAGTTCCTCAAACATAGTCACCACCATCGCGCTTCGACACACCCAGTTTAAATATAAAAGCTGCTTCCCTTAGCACTGTTGAATTGCGACTTCCCACCAGTACAACCAAACCAACCAAACCCGTCTTTTGCGAACGCTACCAACAGATTAACAACCATTCTATCACAGCCTCCCTTTAGAGACAATAGAAACAGCTGGCAGCTGCTCCTCACACGTCCTCCATACAGCTTTGGTTTCAAAGATCCAGGCTGAACACGTGACGACCAATAACGGGGCCAATAGAGAGCTGGTAAGCGCCGGAAGATTGTTTCCGGAAGACTCCACAGATTTTGTAGCGCAGCGCAAAAGGCTATTATAAAAGTTAAATACGCTCAGTTGGCTACGAGGTTATCCAAGAGCTCTACATGTTCGTAAAAAAATATTGAGAAATGATTATTTATTGAATTCAGACGTAAGCTGCAGCCCATTCACAACACGCAAATGAAAATGAGAAGCCTTGCTGTCAAAAACCAGTTAATCACAGAAATGTTGCGATTATTATCCTATGTTTACATGTTTAAATTTATTTGTTTACATTTACAACACTATGGTCAAGCTATTTTGGAGATCGCAACGATGTAACGGGAAATGCAGTTTGCTCTGACACTGCGATGTACACACTCATGTACACACACTTTTTTTCACAAAAACATTTAATCTCATGAGCACGTACTTCCAAACAAATGCTTTTACAGTAAGATAGGCGTTTGAAGCGTACCATAGTTAGAATCCAACTATAGGTCCAAATGTATGAATAGGCTTGAAATGAAACTTTAAATGATGCACTTTGAGGACCGGAAAGGATGATATCAGTCATAAAGACGAGACAAATCGGGGAAAACGACTCATCTCTGGTGGTTCCAAATTTAGCAGCGCTGATCCCAGTTTGTTGAGCTGCTCTCAGATGACAAAAGACAAAGGATATTGCAGCCTTGCCGAGGCACACTCTCCTAATAAATGGGCGCTGCCATCTTGAATTAGGGAGTGTGCGCGCATGTGTTCTGTGCGTGCGTGCGTGCGTATGTGTGTGTGTGTGTTGGGGCGCGTGTCCTGTCTGTGAGTGCGTGACGTTGCAGTAAATCAGATTTATAGCTGACTAGGGGACTTTCCTGGAAGGCTTGTGCAATGTAGCCAGACAAGTAGGCGAATCAAGCCTTGTGTGTGTGTGTGCACTCGCCACACAAGTATGCAGCGTGTTTACTCACCCTATGTGTTGCGTGCTATTGACCCTTACATTCTCAGTGACGTTCAAACAGGAGCGACATAAGAGCGGCCTCGCTCTCTCCGTCTCTGTGCTTGTTACTCCCTCAATGTTTCCGCATACTGTGCGTCTTTGTCACAAAGTCTTCCACCCCTGTGGAATATACGCTTGTTTGGGTAGTTTATCACTACAAAACAAACAGTCAACACAGCAGATTTGGAAATGGGTTTTGATTAAGCCGAAGTGTGAAGCTTCAGAGCCGTTTTCGTTCTTTGGCGAGAGCCATGCAAAGTCACTAAAATGGTCACAAACTGTCTTTGACCCCATCCCTCCCCTTCTGTGCTTTGGGAAGCGGTTGCTCTCAGTCAATCCGATGAAATGTACTTGATTGGTCATACATCTTATGGAGCAATCCTGTGCATTTTGAAGGCACACATTGCGATAATGGAAGCCCAAATCGCGGTCAGCCCTTCATTGAGACCTTTTGGAAAATCAATTTCTTTTTAGAGAGATGGATGGAAAGACGGATAGATCCATAGATGTATAGATGGACAGATCCATCTATCTATGTTGGCTGAATGGCAGGAAGAGAAAAGCAAGTTGTATCTTGCAAGGAAGGAATGTTTTTCTCCCCCCATGTTTCTCTTCTCTTGTCTTGTGTCCTCACTCACCCGCCCCCACCCCTGTGCTTTTTTTTAGCGGCTTCTGAAAATAGGCACGCGGCTGACATACGGCCATTAAATAGGAATGAGCAGTGTTTCCACAAGGCCGCGTAATGGTCAGGAAAAGGCAGCGGCTGCAATCACAGCCGACAGGGCTTTCAAGATGAAAAGAAACTAAAAATGGAGGGATATTTGTTGTGATACCTCAATGACGGCGGAAGCTATCATTACAGCTCCCACCCCCTGGGGAACAACAAACCATACCTGCCAATGTGAGACTAAAATAATAACTTCCTTCATTATTTTCCTTATATTTTAGCACTATTGCCTTGCAGCTCTGGAGACCCCAATTGGAATCTCTGGCGTCCCATTGAGGATGTCTGAAGGATCCTGCCTTCGATTAGGTGGATCTAAATTTGGAAACCGTTTTGTGAAGAAAAACTTCTCTCCACCCGGTAACATTAATACGGTAGATGACAGAGCAACTACAACTTAGAAGATGAGCTGCTCTCGGATATGAGGTACCTCTTAGAGATACGCGGCCACATTTCGGCTTGTTCAAATAATTTGCCTCGTTTGTCGTTAGAGTCAGTGAAGAATTTCACATGGCCTCTGGTTAACAAGGACTTGCTATTCTGGTTACTGGTTACATAATGGTAGTAATCAGCAATGCTTTCATTCATTTTCTTAATGGATTCATTTACTCCTGTTCCTGACAAAGACTATCCTATCAACCAACATTCTCTGAAGAGGATGCAAGGATTATGCTAATGTCAGCACAAATGCCTGCATATCACGTTCATATCATGTTATGTTATGTTTTATAGTGCGAAATCTCATGGTTCGAAACGTCGTCCTGTAATTTTGTAGTGTAAACATGGACCTGTAAAGCCATGTCAGTACTTTGAGAATACACGAAGAATAGGAAATACTGTTCTGGTGTTGTCTGTGCTCGGAAACCTGTTGTGTCTGTCACTTGATGTGGATCATTGGCGTCAAACTCGTTATCGGTCAGATAGTGTTTCCTGTGGGACAGATTATGGTGTTTTGTTTTGTTTTAGCCGCGCTCTGTGGTGGCCTGTGTTTCCAAAGCAGCCCACTCAATCTCTTTTGGGCAAATTTAGTTGCAGTAAGTAATTCAAGTGAATGATCAAGCTCATTAAGCTCAAGGTGATAAAAATGGTTGTTACACAAACAACACATCTGCCCTTGTAGTGGAAAATAAGAGAAAATCAATTAAATTTTGAATACATAGTCAACTAACTATTATTCAATATATGTTTAATCATTAAAGAAAGACATCCTGCGGACCTGAGGTTCGACATCCCTTGTTGTAGATGGTGGACCAGTCTAGGCCACAAATGAGACAACTGGAAGCAGTCCTTTCTTCAGGTGGAGCTGGTGCTTACTTTTGGAGTTTCACCAGTGAATTTCACATTTCACACCTCCCTCAAATTAGACCTCTTTAAGCTGTAATATATAATTTGACACTTGGCTTGAGTCTAGGGTAAAAGCTAAAGGTGACGGGCCGTTGGCTTTGGAACGACGAGTTGGAAGAGAGAGGAGGAAAAATGAAATTTTAGACTCAAGAGCTGGAAATTCTAGCGGACTAAACAACTATAAGAGGACATATCATTTCTGCTGCTAAAGAAACAACACTGTGTTACTGCACTTGAGCACATTGCCTCATAAATAATTGAACTGCTTTTTGAGAATGATTTTTATCTCTTTGGTGAATCAATGTGGTCCATCTAACTGTTGAAGTCTAAAAAAAGCCTATTCTGCACCACACAGTCCTTGGTGGAAAATACTGTATCCATACAAACTATTGTTTTGTCTTTTGTGTTGATACATTTCATGAGCACCTAGGTGACATTTATATGTACAGTGGTGTGAAAATGTGTTTGCCCCCTTCCTGATTTCTTATTGTTTTGCATGTTTGTCACACTTAAATGTTTCAGATCATCAAACAAATTTAAATATTAGTCAAAGACAACACAAGTAAACACAAAATGCACTTTTTAAATGAAGGTTTTTATTATTAAAGGAGAAAAAAAAATCCAAACCTACATGGCCCTGTGTGAAAAAGTGATTGCCCCCTAAACCTAGTAACTGGTTGGGCCACCCTTAGCTGCAACAACTGCAATCAAGCGTTTGCGATAACTTGCAATGAGTCTTTTACAGCGCTGTGGAGGAATTTTGGCCCACTCATCTTTGCAGAATTGTTGTAATTCAGCCACATTGGAGGGTTTTCAAGCATGAACCGCCTTTTTAAGGTCATGCCACAGAATCTCAATAGGATTCAGGTCAGGCTTTGACTAGGCCACTCCAAAGTCTCAATTTTGTTTTTCTT
>OMKR01050233.1:0-13540 GCA_900302355.1 Cyttopsis rosea | reverse complement strand
TTGAGGATCTTTTGGTCTACTTCACTTTGTCAGGCAGGTCCTATTTAAGTGATTTCTTGATTGAGAACAGGTGTGGCAGTAATCAGGCCTGGGTGTGGCTAGAGAAATTGAACTCAGGTGTGATAAACCACAGTTAAGTTATGTTTTAACAGGGGGGGCAAATACTTTTTCACACAGGGCCATGTAGGTTTGGATTTTTTTTCTCCCTTAATAATAAAAACCTTCATTTAAAAATTGCATTTTGTGTTTACTTGTGTTGTCTTTGACTAATATTTAAATTTGTTTGATGATCCGAAACATTTAAGTGTGACAAACATGCAAAAACATAAAAAATCAGGAAGGGGGCAAACACTTTTTCACACCATTGTATGTTTACGTATATATGGCATATGGTGATTGCATAGCAATTTTGCTCGAATGTTTACTGTTAAAGAAATCGACATATCGGATACCATTAAACATTCAAAAAATGTATATTCGACAACTGTGATGTATAACCCATATATTATTATCCATCTCTTTGAAAGAGCAAGCTCTTGTGAAGAGCTCAACAGCACAGCATCTCGTGCACGGCCAATTCAGAGCTACAGGTGGGAGGGGGCGTCTATACTAACTAATATAGGAGATATAAGCCATTTAGATAATGTATTTATGTATACACTGTGTATAATCACCAACTCCTAGCCTGTATGTATACACAGTACACACACACACACACACATGCACACACACACACACACACAAACCTCTTTAACTGACACGGAATAACTAAACTGTAAAAGTGAGAGATCATGAACTCACACTAAATCCTCTTTCATTCAAAAAATAGATGACTAAATTTGACTGTATTTTGTGAATTCCATTTGAAAAGGCAGAAATGCAGTTGCTTAACAAATACAAAATAGGCAATATTAAGTTGGCTTTACGTGTTACCATAATTGTCAGCGGGACCAGGAGATAACTTTAAGTGAGGTTTCTCACCATATAATTTTTTTAATCAATTCTCCAAAACCCCAAAATATCCAATACGAGACAATACTAAAAATCAAAAAAATGTGAGCTATGATCAGGAAAATGTAAGATGTGTGCGTTGACTAGTAAACAAGCTAAAACTCAATTTGACACCAGCACGGTCCTTTAAGATGAACAGCACTGGCCTTAAATTGGTAAACGTGTCTTAACTCGTCCATTTGGATTTGCCTGTACACACTTAGAGTGGTCAAATGAAAGGTACATTTGCGTAACACAAGAGACCTTATGACCTACAGTGTATGTCAAACATGGTCTGATAATAGCCCGCTGGAGAGAATAGTGGCCTCCCTGGCCCATATCATGTGATGATCGTATGATGTTAACACACGTCTTTAATGACCTAATCCCACAGCATGATGTTTTAAAAGACATCCCCCCTCCCGCCAGACCCACAGACATGTTCAAACCTGTCTCCCCCATCCACATGATACAAATTCCGATCAAAGGGATAGAAGGGGATAGAATGCCAAAGAACAAAATGGAACCAAAGGAGAACATACCGGTGATTCCGAACGCTCCGAAGAAGGCTTTTTGGGTTAGCCTTTTTGTGCAAGGCCAATCTATCTATCTATCTATCTATCTATCTATCTATCTATCTATCTATCTATCATCTATCTATCTATCTATCTATCATATATATTTTTAGTAGAACCCCATCATTGAAAAGGAAGGAGATGATCTATCTATCTATTTATCTATCTGGGTGTGTGCATTTGCATGACAATTCAATGAGTGCAATAGATTGTGTAAACATAAAGACATTGTGAGATGTTGACTTACTTAATTTACTTAATGATTATTAAGGAATTTCTAAATGACATTATTAATACATTGTTAATACAGAGGTGTAGGTGCATTTTTGGTTTTTAGGTTTATCGTCATTCTGTTTTACTGCTTAAACTCCTTAGGTTTATATTGCTTAAAATGTTGCGTCAGTCTGTGTGTTTTTCGGATGGTCACTGTGCTCTATGTTGGCGGGTCCGAGCAGAAAGATCCAACACATATGGAGATAAATGTTGTTTTGTCTGTTGCTATGACGTCTGGAGCTCTGGATTTTGCAGACTTATGTTTTATGTTTTCTTTCATGATCCAAATAAATTTGTAAACAAAGCAAGTTTAATCTTTCTCACCCCCCCTCTCTCTCTCTCCCTCTCTCTCTCTCCATGGCTTCCGCTGTCCCTCAGTTTCTCACCCCTCTGTCTCCCCCCTGTTTCTACCTCCTCTTTACTCCCTCCCCTCTCGCTTCTCCCTCTCTCTCTCTTCCACCCTCTCTAACAGCTGAATGGATGTTTTATTTTTATTTTTTTACTGATTTGTGTCTGTGTGTGTGTAACGTAAAAATGCTAGGAAATATGCATTAAAGTGTTGTATTTACATTATTTTACACTATTTTAATATTAATACTATTAAAGTAATGAATAGATTGAGATCCGACATTGAGATAATAACATGTTTTGTTGTTGTATCATACCACTACACCAGTATGATGAAACTTCACTAGCCTCTTCAGACTCTTTTACCTCAGAAGGTAAGGGACATTCGTAAAGAATAAAATACATTTAACTACTCTTTCTTCTAAAGACTCTTTTTGTTATCTCTCTTTAGGTCCTGACTTGGGGAGTATACCTCTCGATCAATGGGATCGTCTGTTTGAAGAAGAACAACCATGCTGTAGTGCTCCTCCACCTGGGCTTGGGCAGGACATAAGATCTGTCAAACCATCTGAATCTCCTGCGATAATTGTGATATCTGACAGTGAATGTGAAGATGATGCTGATGACTATGAATGCGAATATTGTAAATATGGAAATGTAGAGAGTGATGGACATATAACACATGCTCTAGAGATCATATTGAGAAATTTAGAACGTCAAGCCAAGCATCATGTCGAACCTCCAGCAAAAATGCGAAGAGATGCCCTCTAACCGTCCACACTCACTAGCCGAAATACACAAAGATATTTTAACACTGGTCAATGACCTAAACCACCCCACACATCATGAACTTAATACCATCAAGGAATCACCTCTATCGGTGCAGGAAAACGTTAACCTGTGACCCCAGCCGTATAATTGGCTACCTTCCCCCAATACGTTGGAATCCATGATCCAGAATCCTGTAACTTCCCTCAATATGCTGGAATCCATGATTCGGAATCCTGAAATTCTGCACTCACCTTTAGAGGAAGACATAGCGTCTGTACCACCAACCCCATTTCTACCACCAACATTACATTGTACCACAAACACAATCTGTACCACAAACACCACCTGTACCACCAACATTAGCTGTAGCATCAATATCACCTGTAGCCTGTAGAACATCTGTACCACAAACATTACCTGTACCACCAACATTACCTGTAGCCTCTAGAACATCTGTACCACCAACATTACAGATGTGTCTGGATTCAAATGACATGGTTGATGAGGTGGCAGGAATGTCGTGTGGCAACACCTGCATTCTGGGTAGCAGGCACCATACTGTAGCACAAAGCTCACAGCTAAAGATCCGTGCAAAGATCAAATGCAAGATTCATTATCGAGAGAAGCTGAACAAAGAAGCAAAGAAGCGCTACTTGGACAAAATATAGGAAATTAACGGGCTTGATCCGTACGAACACAACGAGTGGTCGGTTGAACTCTACAAGCTGCCGCAAGTTACATTTCCGACGTGTTTTTCTGCCTTGTTTGATGTGTGAGCACATTTTTCCAATAATAGTAATACTTTGTGCCTCTAAAATCTCTACATTTTGTTTTGCATTTGTGTTCTTTTTTTAATTTTTTTATTGACATGTTACAGTAAGTTTTCATCTTATCTTTTTATACTTGCCTTTTTTTTCTTTACATTATCTCATTTGAAATGCCATTACTTGAATGGTATGAAAAATGCTTTTAATGCAGTAATACATATACTACAAGAAATAAACTAACATACTGTACACGCACAATATGGATGCTGCGATGTCTCGGGCATTTACTGACAAGTTGTTTTTGTGCGTTTTTTTTAAGATAGGTTCACGACGGGTCTGTTTGGCAGAAAAAAATAAATGCTCTGTGCGCCTCGGAGCCAGGCTTTTGCCGGCGGCCGCATAGTCAATAAATCCCCCTCCCAGCTCCGGAGGAATGGCAGGAGAGTGTCGGTACCTGGAGGCGTGTGCTGTTGTTTCGTGGTTCTGCGGTAGTTTGGTAGATACCGTACCATACTGTGAAATTTCATACGGTTATACCCCTAACACACACACAACCAACCAACCCCTGTTGCCAACCAACCCCAATCTCCCCTAATCAATCATATTCCTGTTACAGAACAACTCCAATGACCCGTGCGAAGAACATGGAGCTGCGTTTGAAGCAAGCGCAGGAATGGAAAGCAGCCAGAGAAAAGTTTGACAATGTGTTTTTCACGGACGAATCGACAGTGGCACTGGAGCGGTTTGCACTGCAGTGCTAAAGAAAGAAAGGCTTCCCTGGCATCAGTAAGCCATGCGTAAGGCATCTGGTGAAGCTTCATGTTTTGGAATTTCACACCAAGGGCCAGGACCACTGTTGATTTCTGATGATGGGTTGAGTGCAGCAAATCTTGTAAATCTGTAGAAATGTTGTTTTTCTTCTTTCTCCTTCTTACTTTCCTTCCTTTTTGTTTTCTCCTCTATATTGTCTCTCTTTTGTCGCTTTCACTTTTGTTTCATATTTTTGTTCTCTTCTCAAAACATGCAAGAATTGCAAATATTGTTGCAACATATTACTGAATTTCACCAATTTATTTATCAATTTATGAGGAAGAGATCCTCAGAAAACTGGCTGGACCATATCTCGCGTCTTTCTTCATGCCAATGCATCGCTTCTTCCAAGGTACAGTGGGCTTCATGGGCTCCATCCATGGGTTCCATGCACATGTACATTAACTGTACAATGTTTAATTTCTCCTTTAATTTCCATTCCTTGATACAACGATCCCAAACACACTGCAGCCAGTGTCAGAGTCTGAATTGAGCATGAGGGAATTAACTGGGTTAGAACCCCTGCAGAGTAAGTGGCTTTTGATATTAATTACAGTTGGATGCGACTAGTTTTATTCTGTGTCAAGGCACATGTGTTTTACAAATGTTAAATTATTCCAACTCACCACAGCGGCTTGCAACAATTACATTAACCATTAGGACAAAGTCATCCCACAGGTCATTGCATTAAATGGTGGTCCCACTGGAATGTAGCCATCTGTCCTACTGTCTATTGTTCAGTAAAAATAAAACTGATCTGTTTGTTAAAGTAGAATTGGAATACACTCTACACTTGGCTGTTTTACGAATTATCATTCTTAAATAAATTTAAAACTTAAAATAGATATCGAACAGTTTATTTTTATTTACACAGACCAGGTACTTCTCTCCGCCGCACCCTAACTCCACCATTGATATGCTAAGGAACTAAATGGAGGTCGTTCATGGCCTGATTGTGATGATACTGTTTCATGAAAATTAGGCTGATTTGCCATTGGAGGCTGGGGGTTCAGGCAGTGGCGACTCAAGGACTATTTTCAGGGGGCCCCATTGTCCAATATTTTAGACAATGTGATTTAGTGAAAGTGACACGGATTTCACGTGCCACTGGAGACTACAGAGTTTTTATGAATGAGATTATTAATGAGACCGGGCTCATTTGAACTCCTAGCTCGCTGGTGGTTGACCACCCTCAAATGTTAAAATGTTATAAGCAATTATATTTGAAATAAACTATTTATAGCAAAGAACAAAATCACTCCTGCTGCAAGATTCAATTTAAGATTTAATTGGTTATATTAAATATAATGAATTAAATATATTTTATTTGTGATTGATGTAATTTTAGACCTATCACACCATTTGTGTTTATACACACACACTCACTATCAGTAAGTTGCAGGACGCCAAGAGTAAAGTTTCCATATTTCGCAATAAAAGAGTTTGAATGTCACAAACAGACTGTGCATTATGTTGTTACTGCTGTACCGAAATAAAGTGCCAGTTCTCCACTACAGAGTTGGTCCAGACTCTTAGTAAAACATTTGTTGCCAGGTACAAGCTAGGCTAAGGTAATAGGCTAGCACAACACCAGAGGCTCACTGTTCGCAGCTCGCACGCAGTGTTACTGTTACTGTTCTCTAACCCTAACCCTAACCCTGTTGTCATATGAAATTGCCTGTGTGGATGCACCGTCGTGGTGGTGTTGTGTTCCCCCTCAGGAAAATCAAATGCGCTGTCAAGTGATCTACTCTGGCGCCTGGAACACACAGGACTCTCGTGAGTCCCTCTGGGTTGAACAGCTGTCTGTGTGCTGATTAAACCATTTGATTCCAATCAAACTTTGATTTGAAGTGTGTGCTTAAAATAAGCAAGTTAAAATAATTCTGTGTCTACGTTGAATGTATCAGACAAATTACTGTTTTTACATCAATATATATATATATATAATTACAGGAGAAGAAAGTCTGCCTTTTGTAAGATTCAAACTGGTGTTGCTGCGGGCACAGCATTCTAACAGCAATGCAATCACGGAGAGCATTGAGATTTGCCGGAAATTCAGTATGAATTTCACAGATGTGCGAGATGTGTCGACTGTTGGAGTTTCGGAGTCTCTAAGTTTAAATAAAATGTTCACAGTTCATTGTTCATAAATGTTTATAACTTTAACAGTATTACTTGCAGAAAGCTTAAAGGTATTTCAAAGCTCCATCAGATGCCATGCTATCAAAAATCTTTAATCCAAATTAAATTCAAACCTCTAAAATTATTAAAAACAATTCTAAAGAAAACAAATAAATTTACTATTATTATAAAGATTGTGTGCGTGTGTGTGTGTCCTGTTCATTGTCCACTGTCATCAGGATTGAAATACTGTGCTGCCCCTAGCGTCTAAAGGATGAAATGCAGCAGCAAAGACGTCTTTTGAAACCAGATACATCTGTACCTGTAGCATCAACACCGTCTGTAGAAAATACTAATCATGAAAACATAATGTACATACAGCGACACTGACACTGAGACACTGACACCACTGAGAAGGTTGTTGAATTCTTCCTAACCCAAATCTTTGTGAATACTAGATTTGAACACATTTTGAACAAATTTCTAAATGCTGTAGACAGTGCAGCCCGCCATTCTGTACCCGGAGACAATACTCAAGCTACCTTGACAGCCGACAGACTGAACGACAATCCAATCATGATCATCCGACATGCCAATTTGATAGAGTTTCAACAATTACTAGATCGGCTCCTACAGTCCAATGCAGAGCGATTATCTGATCAGAGTTTAGAGATTGTTTTCCAAGTAGTCCATACTTCCTCAGGTTCCGGTCATAAATGTAAACTATAAACTTTACTCACCTCTGAGATTGTGGAAAAAAAGGCACGTCACCTATTTGTGGTAGAAAACAAGGGCATGTTTTGCTATCAACTTGACAACACTCTATTACATACAAACTTAACCGATCAGGAAGCGTCAAGAATGGGTTTAGAGTTACATCAAATGGCTGGATTTACACCAGATCGGAATGTGTCTTTAAACGATGTGGCACAGTTTGAGAGTATGCTGAATTGTAAAATGGTAGTCTATTATCAAATGCCCTACATTAATAACCTCCTAAGGCTTTAATAAAAATCCTAAGGCTTTTTTAGGTATAAAAAATGTCTGCCCCTCTTGTCACAAAGGTCATGAAAATAGTCTTTCACATTCCTGTGAAGTTATTGTCTTGTCTGTCAGACAGACTGTAAATGGAAGATACCGTTTAGACCCATCTTATGTTCAGACTGTGACAGATTGAACAGAACATATTACTGCAGCATGACCCTATTATTAATCTCATTGTCATCTACTATTATAAGTGTCCAACCCTGCTGGGTTAAATGTACATTTCCCCCTGGCATAAGCCATGTCATGTTACAACTTGAATAACAAAACCAAAGGGGGTTTATCACAGGTTTTCAATGATCAGGTTTTTTTTCAAGATCTTTTCAAGCATTTCAGCAAAAATATAATTCTGAGGATGAAATTCAAGCCCCTCAAGGACCCGGTTAGAACCCAGCTGAAAGACCACAACAACCCCCCTTACTAATCACCCATCAACACTGTCATATCAAAATGAATGTTAATTTCTTAAAGGTACAATATGTAGTTTTCAGAAAATCCTTGTTTTTAATGACTTATGGTGGCTGTTAAGTGAACTGCAGTCAGCATCACGCTCATGCTCATGCTCAGTCTCGCACTCCGTAGGCACCAGAAACTCAGATCAAACTAGGCAGTGCTGATCAAATATGAATCAAGATACTGGTTCTGCATTGCCTACTTCCCATCTCAAATGTTTTCAGAAAATATTTTAGTGAACTGTTTATCTGAAATATGAGAGCGTTTGTGACGAGCCGCCATTTTTTCCTGCTCGAAAACACACGAGCCAGAACCAAGCACCGTTGCTTTGATTGGTTGTAGGTCTATCCAATCGTGTTCAGAGGCACTTTGGAGAGAGTCATGGCACTCGGGAGCATTCACAAAAGTCACTTTCATTGCATTTGGCGGAAGAAAACTGTTCTTTACATAGAAATCAATCCATAGGCTGTTATAGGCAACCAAGAAAGTTGGGTAAGGTCTCATTTTTTAAGTTATGTTACAATCCGTTCACACATTGGCAAGACAAAGCGATTAATACAAATATATATATATATATATATAAAACTACATATAGTCCCTTTAATGTGATTAATTCAGTATTAAATTCAGTACATTCTTAAGTTTTACTGTATATACTGTAAGCTTAAGGTCACAACAAAGTTATGTTAAGAGTTTTATTTAATTATTTTTATTTGCTTTATAGTTCTCATGGAATGTATTAATTCTGACTGATCCATGAACTTCAGAATTAACAGCCAGTAAAATTGACAAACAGTTGTGTGCTCGTGCTTACTGAGGGAGCTACAGACTGTATATCCTTTAATCCAAATAAATGTTCAATTAAATGTAAAACTGTATCCACAGTTTTCTGTTATCTCTTTGTCCATAGGTTTATTGATTAGATAAAGGTGGAAGTTCCACCCCAGGCACTGGAAGTTTTACCCCATGCTTCAATGCCTCAATGCTTAAATGCTTAACGTCTAAGCCTTAAAAAAAGGTAAATCTCCATTTCTAACAATGATTCATCTTCTGATACAGCAGGAGACTAGGAGTTGGTGGTAGTGGGGAGACTTTTTTTTCCAGTTGTCCACAGAAGCATTAAGGGTTGTAGAAGCAGGATTTGATCGGTGATAGGTACACATAGTTCTGATAGCTGGCCGTCACTAGCACTTATGAATTTATACAACTTAACAACAACATAACACATATAACATATAAACTGAGAAATACATTACATTGACATCTCTGTCAGCAAGTATTCAAAATTCGACAGTCTCTACTTTCTTTCATACCTCTGCGTAGGGGCTTAATGTTGTGAGTCATACAAATGGAACTGTGACCTGCTGCCTTCCTATGAATCAAAAGTTCAAAGTTCAAAGTGTTTTATTGTCAAATGTACAGTACAACACAAGGTCATTCTGGACAATGAAATTCTTGTGGCAGGGCAAGCAACAACTACGTAGTAGCACAAACAGATAGGACTTAAGTACAACAAAGACTGTAAGTACAACGTACAAGTAGAGGTCACATATAAACATATAAATCACATATAAATCTACACAATATACACCTTCTCTTAATGTGTGTAGAACAATAAAAACACCCTGTATTGAAGCCTGTATCAAACCTGTACTGTGCTTTGGTTTATGAAGAAACTTTGAAGACATGATAAGAGTTCTGCTTGATTTGAAGGACACAAACGTTTTTCTTTCTTAATGCCCACGTGTACCTTGTTGAAGGCCTTATTATTCCCTAGACTAGCAGTTTACAGCGGGCTGATGTACGCCGCTTCTTGGAAAACACAAAATGATTTGGCAGGCTTTCCCACTTTGCTGCTCTCAGACAACATCATATTTCCTATTTCTTACATATAGCACAGGATCGCTCCTCTTGTTTGCAGCGGCCACAACAAAACATGACACTGTTATTGTTGGAGAGCCACAAAGCGGGAGAAACCTGCAGAATAATTTACAACGCGTGTCCAAGAGAATGTGTTTGTGTCAGCACTGCATGAACCGCAAGTCACAAATCTTCACCAATAAATGATTGATGAATGTCCAAAAATACCTACAACACTTGTAGTTACATGATTGTGTGTGTGTGGGGGGGGTGTGTGTGGGGTCCAGTGCGTTTTCCACATTCCAACATTACATTAGTAGAGTTCAGCACACCACACTCCTGCAATAATCAATTTTTTCCACTGCCAACTGTAGATTTAAACTTTTATAGATGGCTTTTTGGTGTGTATTTATGTGTTTGTGTGAGAGCAAGGGGTGCATATGTTTGTATTTTGCTGTATTTGTACTAATCCTTCATTACAAATTCATTCAATTTCAGACACAAATCCTCCCGGTCGCCCAGGGGAAAACTATTTGCTAATGTTCCAAGGCGGGAGACTTTGTGTTTGGCAGTGGCTAAATGGGGATATAAATTGATATACCCTCGTTCACTCTGGCTTCACTTTGAAGGCTCTGCTCTTCCTTGCAGGCTTCTGGGCCACGGCTCAGTGTGGTGTTTCCGGGGTTGACCTATTTTGGCTTAGTTGAATTCCCCATCATTCCCCACAGCCCAAACTAAATCTTATAACAATTAATGATGAAAAAAGATGTCTACATAAACATGTTCACAGACACATCATGGTCAGGACATACAAACTGCTGCTAGTCAAAGCTACTAAGCCCACTTTCCCTCCACCAGCTTGATATGGATGCAGGCATGAAGTCCACGAACTGTCAACTGAACATAGTCCAAACTAGGCTTTTAAAGACTTTTGAGGCTGTTGGCCCTAGCTTCATTGCCATCTTAAACAGCTCCATAGTCACAGGTACTGCTGCACCATGCTTCAAGCAAGCTACAATTTAGCCACTTCTAAAGAAGCCAGGTCTTGACCCCTATTAGAATGGTTGACCGATTAAGGGAGGCGAATGAGGATACTCACAAGTCGAGAGTGACCATCATGAGGAATTTCTTTTTCCCATATCACCATGTACAACTGTTTGCCACCACCACCACCAAGCTTGCTCACACACATAGACTGACCACCTTATATAAGGGTGCCACTCCAATAATTGGCTGACACACACCATTTAAAGGGTTAACAGATAATGCATAACAAACAAACATATGAATATACAATAAATATTTACACCCAAAAATATATACAATCTCAACAAATATTTAGACATCCAAATATAAAGCTAATAAATATCTTACATAAATAAATACATCTGATAGTCTCGACGAACTCCCATCTACCCACTTCCCACTATTGTTAGCCTCCGGGAACTAATAAATAGGTGTGTGGGTGCCCCGGGGACTCTTTTACCCCAACACCCTGGGAGAAGGAAACAGGCAGAGGTAAGTTTGTGCATGACAGAGATTTCAATCTTCACTGTTTGTTAGATTAGCATATGTCGAACCTTATATGATATGATACTCACTTAACAAATATTCTGATACTATTCAATCCTAAATCAATCAACCAATCACATTATGCGCTTGTTCACAAGCGACAACGAGGTGGAACCCAGCGCCCCTCCGCGAATCACCAGACTCATGCAACCTCCATACCCACACAATCAATCAATAAATATGTTTATTAAATACCACGTGTGTTTATTTAACCTGTGTACTAATATATGACAATCTGTGTATCAATTAACAATTTCTGTCTTGTATTAATATTTAGAGGTAGAGTAATGGCAACCCATCGTTACAACCCCACTATCCCCAACAACTTTAGAGCGATTGCAAAACTTTTTTTATCAAGGTTTTAGAGAAGGTTGCTTTTTAAAATCAGATACTGTTTTATCAGTTACTGTGTTTTCAACCCCTTAGAAAAGTTCCAATCAGGCTTCCATAAATTCCACAGTTCAGAAACAACCATCTTAAAGGTGACAAATGACCTCCTCTGTGCTCCAGGTGACAGAAACTGCTCAATCCCTATTAGACTTCAGTGCAGCCTTTCACACAGTCGATCACGGCATACTGATCGACTGGCTGAGGGACTGGGTCGGTTTCTCTGCCTCAGCTCCAGATTGGTTCCGCTCTTATTTCTCTGAGAGACGTTTCTCAGTCTCTTCCACTCCCACCAGTATTTCATCTGGGGTGCCCCAGGGCTCAAGCTTGGGCCCCACATTGTGCTCCCCATATATGCTTCCACTAGGAAGAATTATTCAGAATTATTACATTTCATTTTACTGTTATGCCGATGACACTCAAGTATATCTCCCACTCACATCCCGAAACCTGGTTGAGATAAGCAAACGGATAGATTAAATACTGTACATTGCATGCTGGAAGCTCATAATTTTCTACAACTAAACAAAATGCCAACCAATTCCAATTACAACTGCAGCTGGGCAATAAAAGAGACCATTCCAATTCTTGCATCTTAGTGCTCGCTTCCTGGAGAGCACAAGATGTGGGCCAGATCAAGCCCATGGAGCAATTATATCCCGCCCGCAAGATTAATTTGGTTTTCTATTAATACTGGCCTGGGTGTGATTTTACGGATACTGTAGCACTTTCAGGTAATCTATGAATTACCTGACATATTCAAAACCATAACTCATGAATATGAGTTATGGTTCTGAATGTATCCTCATTGGTCAACTACAAATAGTTAGAGTCGTGACTTAGGCTTCCTCGACAAGCAGCTCGAGCAATGACAATGCAGGTTAAGAACCGTAACTCATGAATGTTCATATCTTACCTGAAAGCACCCTAGTATCCATATAATCTGTATTATTCCTATGATAATAAAAAAAAAGGCATGGTGCCTCCGCACTATATATTTATTTAAGACTGATCATTTGTAAAACAGGCAAGTGTAGAGCACTGGTGTAAATGTGTAATGGAGACTCTCCATTGATCAAATTGCACTCTGCTCCAAAACTCTATGGCCGTGTTTGCGCTGGCCTATCATTAGTGCAATATCTTTTGTGAATCAAACGCTAAGAAGGCACAGATAGCGGGTGCAATTGACACAATGCATGGCACTACCTGTATTAGGGCCAATGCTATTACCTTTGTGAATTCACTACTTAGTTTTTGTGCCTCAATTAAGGGTCTCTCTCTCTCTCTCTCTCTCTCTCTCTCTCTCACTATGAGCTATGATCTCATCTCCATTCAATTAAAATAAACATTAAAATAAACATTGCATTCAATACACAGCTGCCTGTTATGAGAGAATTTCTGTTTATGGTCAGGATTGTAGGATGCAATGTTATGTTGCTTGAGTAACTGTCTCTGTTTTGCAGCCCAATTTGATGCTATTTGAACAAAGTTTACATCGTTGCCATGGAAACCGGTAGCCTACTGCTAGATGACCTTCCAGAGGAATTGAGAATACATTAGTTCTTT
>OMKR01050230.1:0-16069 GCA_900302355.1 Cyttopsis rosea | reverse complement strand
GGCTGAATGGGCAGGGCTATGAGGACCTTCCTGGCAGTGCGTGAGCCAGGTTTCTGTAAAACTCTGACTCCGCTTGCGGCTGGACTCTCCCTCCCTCTCTCTCCTTCCAGGACCGGCCGGCTCTCCAACCGTAGGTGGAGCTGGCTTTCCTGGAATTGTCGGGCAGCTTTTCCTGTTGTGCTGGCTAGCTCCCGCTCGGTCTCTTGGTTAATGACAGCTCTGCCGCGGGATTACTGGGTTATGAAGACTCGTTGCCATCTGGATTCCTCTGTCTTCACAGCATGCTAATTCGCCGCTTTTGCTTTCGTAGTCAAAAATATGCCGTCATGATTCGGGTCAGAAGTTTTACCTCAGCCAAGATGTCTCAGCGGGGCAGAGCGGGGGGAAATCCATCGGTGGGTAAAGTAAAGTGTGTATGAATGGGAGCGAGTGAAGTGCTCAGTGGCTCCGTGCCACAGTGTTGTTTTACATGCGTTTTGTTACTTGGGGGGTTTTAACAGTACATGATGACATCAGAGCTCAGGATTGGGTTCCTTTGTACCTTTGCATTGTGTCCTTCATACAAAGCTTTTATTCTTTATGTGTTTAGGAACTAATACTGCCTGGGTGACATGGTAATGATTTACCTGGCCTGTTTTTTTCCCATGCCTTGGTATGTGCAAATACAGTGATTAAGCCCATTTATGAGTTTATAAAAGGGTGTGGAAGATTAATGGTTAGATAGAGAAAGAGATAAAGTGTATATATATAAGAAAACATAAAAACTAGATAAGAAGAAAATTCAGCTATTAAGCTGCTCTATTTCAATGTGCCACGGTTTGGTTTATCTGTTTAAATGTAGATTCCAGACTAAATGTACAGTATATGCGTTACTATTTAATTTAAAGTAGAAGAAAGTAAAGAAAAGTAAAGTAAAGAAAGTAGAATTTCATATTTTATATTTGACATTAACAATCCAGTGGAGACAACTACTGAGCAAACGATGCTGAGTAGAAATGCATTACTCTACCTGCCAACACCAGTACATTATAACGGTAGTGGTAGCATTATGTCCATTTTGTTTTCCATTGCAAACGGAGAACTGGGATAGCAAAAAAGTACATTCTCGTGTTGACCCCAAATAATAGTCTGCAAACACCTGTGTTTGGCTCTCCGTCCGTCATTAAAACAATGCGGTGAAACAAAGGCCCACAGACACATCACAGACACAGGAGACAAGCGCAACAATCGCCTCTTGTCTGGTACAGTACAGCGGGTTCACCAAATGCCTCTGCAAATTGAACAGAATGGAGGGAACAAACCCAGCTCTGTAGCCCAGAGGTAATTGCTGTATCCTCGCAACTTCAAAGGACGGTTGTGTCCAAACGGCCTGATAATGAGCTTTTGCCTTCTTCACACATAATGAGTGGAGGTACAGAGTTCACACAGGGAGAGGCTGTGGGCACAGCGCGTCCACTCGCAGCTGGGGTGTCTGACTGGCCTGGAACAAAGGCTTAGTGTCCAGGATAGTGTGGAATCCAAGCCATAAGCAGGCAGGGCAATACGCTTCTGCTTCAGTGACCTGTCAGCCCTCACTTGCCCGCTGGCCTACGCACTCCACTGCAGAGCGACGCATGGAGGCAGCATACACTACACTATACACACACTTATATGAACCAGGGCTGCACGTTGTGAGCTTCATTATTAAAACAGACCCGACAGAGCAAATATTACAGAGTACACTTTTATAATTTTTTGGGGTCATATGTTTATTTCATGATACATTTTTATGAATATTTAATTACAAGTTTAAATTGAATAATCTATTTTCAATGCAGTCTGGCTGCCTCGCTCCATCTGATAAATACTGTATTTCAAAGTATCCATGTATACATTATATTTTTCTCTCAATGTGTCATTACAAGCCTGTTTATAAAATACAACATGAATGATGACGATGTTTATTTCATTCACACATCTGTCTTAAGTTATCCAAGCACGCTAGACTTCTCCCAAACTAGAAGTGTTACGGGGCCACATAATCATTTCTATTCAGAGAAAGCCCCCCCACAGTTTAACCCCTCTCAGAGGTCAGACCTCCTTTTGAAATCATTTCTGTGTCATTTCTGCAGATAGCTGATCAGCTTCCCTGGATTTCGCTGCCAACACATCTTTGTTTTGCCTGAAAATGGAAACACTGGAGTCGGAGCTGACTTGCCCAATCTGTCTGGAGCTCTTTGAGGATCCACTGCTCTTGCCCTGCGCTCACAGCCTGTGTTTTAACTGTGCCCACCGCATCCTGGTGTCCCACTGCACCCCCAGCGAGCCCATACAGTCCATCACCGCCTTCCAGTGTCCCACCTGCCGCTATGTCATCACTCTCAACCAGAGGGGCCTAGAAGGACTCAAACGCAACGTTACCCTGCAGAACATCATCGATCGCTACCAGAAAGCCTCCCTGAGTGGACCTAACTCCCCCAACGAGACTCGCCGCGAGAGAGCCAACGGCAAAAGCGGAGCCATGACCTCTCCCAGCGACAGGGTCCAGTGCCAGTTCTGCGAGCAGGACCCGCCGCAGGACGCTGTGAAGACCTGTGTCACCTGCGAGGTGTCCTACTGCGATGAGTGTCTTAAGGCCACTCACCCCAACAAGAAGCCCTTCACGGGCCACCGCCTGATCGAGCCGCTGCCGGACTCCCACCTGAGAGGGCTCATGTGTCTGGAGCACGAGGACGAGAAGGTCAACATGTACTGCGTGACGGACGACCAGTTGATTTGCGCCTTGTGTAAACTGGTCGGTCGCCACCGAGATCATCAAGTCGCAGCTCTGAGCGACCGCTTTGAAAAACTCAAGGTAAGAGATGTGCGTGGTTAAATAAAGCATGTTCGCGTTTATGACTCACCGTGATACAACGGAAATGCGGCTCGTGTGAAAATAAGCTTTCACGGTGCCGTGTGAATGTCTGCTTTCATCCAAAGCCGATATGCACCTAATATTTTATATTGCTTCATTTGCTGGTCTGGTCTTGTTTGTATGCCCACTGCATGAGAAATCATAGTTTTGATGTTTTGAGATTTGCAATTGGTTACGATATACTGTAGCACAACATCTCGAAAACATTGAAGTGAATACAGTGGCGTTATTCATTCAAAAGCTAAATTCTAAATTCTCTATTTTTACAAAATATATTATACTGTCTCTCGATATTGTCATACATGGATTATATACATAATGGGTTGGTAATGCTGCATCGACAAAGCAAAATGTACCAAATTAGAATGAAAATGAATGATTGCTTTTCTCAGTAAATTAATTGTGAACCGGTTGTTTTATGGGTCGTCAGAACGTTCAATATTCCACTTGTGTTAAACTTGACACAGAGCCAACCTGTTGCCTTTACTTTATGTTGATTTATTTGGTATTCACAATGCATATCAAATGTCTTACGGCTCCTTATAATTATTATGTTTAGTTGCTAAATTTATCTAATTTAATTTAACATATTAGCATAAAAGACAATAGATTATTGTGTACTGTAATACTATGGTACGGCGCAAAACATATGAAAATGGCACCATAATCTATTTGAGAGCTATACAATTAGTCACATTTGAAAAGATTACATTCAGTGCTCGATGCTAAGCAGAATTTTAACCCTGGGCAATGCACAATGAAGCATCAAGAAAATATGCTGTTAGCTGGAACATATAAAAAGGCGGCCACGCATTCCTCTAGTTTCAACGGGAATTAGAGCCTGTCAGAAGAGTGAGATTTGGTCTCTTTGGTCTTTGTCAGCACAGAACTCTGCCTTGGCTCCAGAATCTTCATGGGACTATTTAATTGTCAGTTACAAGGCGACCATGCATCATTTTTTTATTGTTCAGCCTTTCTTGTGGAAATTGCCTTCGCGGCCTTTACTTATTTATAACAATAGAAGCAAAGCAGACTTTGCAGAATCTTAAGCATTACGTCCTCTCCTTTGTCTTTTTTTTTTAGGAATATATAAATTTCTAACTCTGTACACTTGAATGAATACACGCACACGCGTTATTCATTCAAGTGACCAAGCGTCTATTGCATGAAGTTCACATCCCATTTCATATGCTTATTATTTACTGTAAGACAAGCGGCATCACTGTTTATGCATGTCCATGTCTCACAAATGAGAGGGTGGGTGGGATACTGTACCACGAACGATATTGAAACACACCCCTTTCTCTCACAGCTAGCAAAAAAAAAAAAAGCTGCCGGCGAGTGCTTGGTCGGAGCGAAAGTGGGATGTTCTAATCTTAGATTGCAGCACTTTGGTGATTTAGGTCAGCGCATCGGCCCTAACCCGTGTCCTTTGTTCATCATCATGCTGTCGTTATGCAGAGATCTCCTGGCCACTATCTCAGTGAGAGGAGAGATCAGGCAGACCAGGAGGCAGACCAGGTGACATTACAGCATTATTCCTTCAATTCCACCCCTAGGAGACAGATTTACTGTACGGGTAAATCTGGATGTTATTTTCTAAGAGGGCCTATTTAAGATAATGCCTGTCCTTTTTATGTGGTTTTCTGCATCCCTCTGAAAATAACAGCAGAAGATACGTTTAATAACCAGTTATAGGTTAGATGATGTGGTCTTGGTGGACATTAAACAAACAGACCAGTATCATATTGGGAAGGTTTCTTTATGCATTATGCATACAGTATGCATTCAGTAACCTATTGTGCACAGCTTATTCTCCACACACTCATCAGATGACAGATTGACACTGGCAGGTGTGACCCCATTTTAAAGGAGCGATTCAGTAGAGCGAAACAGTCCTTTGTTTTTCACATTTGACTTGCTATTGTTAGTATATATGATTAGTCCATATGAATACCATATATATATATATATATTCTATATAACCGTTTGTTGGTTCATGAGTCTGCAGGGTGAAAACAAGCAATATCAAAGCAAATAATTATCAACTAGTCAAAGATATTTTTCAGGTCGGTAGACGACGACTCATTGCAGGATCCACAGTAAATAGTGGGAATATGTTCATGTCAGGATGAGATTATTTATTTCAAGGACCAAAATAACTGTGATCAGAAAAGCTCAGACATTAATTCATAGACAATTCACTGCATTTTGCCAATGAATCAGTGTTCGATCACACAGTGATTCATACAGAGATTCATCGCAAAATGTAATATGTCTTATAGACACACTCACAATTTGAATGACTTGATGATATACTGTATTTCAAAACTCGACATAATTGGCGTGTTCGGTTACATTTCTGAGGTACGTGCACTGAAAATAATACTTTTAATAATAATAAAAATGTTCTGCATATAGTTTACGGTTCTATCGCTTTAGACAGAGGCAAAGTGCAAATGAGAGACTATCAGAGAGATTATTAATTAAAACACCATTTATTTTAGGTACTTCCTGAACACATGTTTGGGTACACACACACCATGTCAATGCTCTGGTGCGGCGTACCCTTACTTTTTAACAGCCGATCCTAATGGATGCGTCTTTTCCTAAAATCACTTTAAACTGATGATAAGGGAAAAAAAGCTTCTGCTGAATTGGAAACGCAGTTGGTCCCACACCTTTGATTTTGGCAGCTTTCACTTCCTTCCTGACAGGTCAACAGTTGGAATTTTGTCCTCGTTTTTATCTTATAAGCAACATCGCTTTGGTTATAGCCGTGCCAGATTTTTGTTTAATTTTTTATTTCTTTTGTTTTGTTTTACTGCCATACTGAATTCATTCACTCACTAGTCTGAGGTTGTTTGTTTGATTACCCATTAAACATACAGTACATTATTAATATTATATTATATAGGAAGAAATACACGAGACAAGATTTTTGTCAATTTTTGTCTACAGGATGTAAAATACTGTGTACCATCCAATATGAACCACCACACTTAAATGCCAACTAGAATGTCATTCCTACAAGACAAATATTTAGTAAAACCTTGTAAATGCCTCCCTTACAGTGTAAATAGTACCTTGCAAATATGTAGTATGTATATTGGTCCATCATCATTACACTCTCTTTGGACTTGCATATAACATTATATTTTAACCAAAATGTATCTGCCCTGAACCTTCTACTGAGTATCTCAAATGGCTTTCTTCACATTTGCTCTGTATAAATAAGTAATTTCCATGAAAGCAGTTAAATAAAACTCTGCTATTCTTGTGCACAATGACGCACACCCTTTATAAAATTGCAATGGCAATTCTACAGCCTAAAAGAGAAGGTACCCTAGTATTTACTTAACTATCCGACATACATTTCACCCCAATGTCTCTGTCCATTCACCCATTCAATGACATGACGTTGAATGATGCATAAATAGACTGCATTTGGAGGTTAGCCATAGAATTACATTGTATTGTATAAGGAACTCTAATGCTAAGGGCATATTTGAAAAATCTTGGGGCATCATTTATTCAGGCCTATTCAGTGAGGTACACACACTGTTATGGTACACTACATTCCAATACGAATATTCAATATATTTAAATAAATCTGAGACTAAATAGCATAACATCTATATGTGTGAACCCTATAAGATATCAAATCATTGTAATGTGGAGCACCTTGACTATAAACTAAAGATAAAAATCTTAAAAATTTTAGTACCAGAATAATAAGCTTCCATTCCCCATTTAAGACTAGAAAATAAACTTTAGTATACAATCCACTCCAATCTCTGCCCTTACTATGGAGATATTGGGTATGCCTATGCTGCCGAGATGTAATTTACCATTGTGACATTTGATTCATTTGATTACCATGAGTTCAAATCCGATCATCATGACACCAGATCACAGGACGTGTTACCTCTTGTTGCAGTAGCTCTAGTTCCTCCAACCAACACTGTAATGGCTGGTTTTCAACACTATGCACCTTTCCACTCTAACGAAAAGCAAAGAAACTTGAAATTAAAGTCGGTCATCCCTCTATCATTTTAAATAAAATAAAAAAAGTTTTATATTCTCATTTCTGTAAATGTCTGTTTTGAAAACATCATCAATAATCATCAAAAACAATTCCAGATCAACATTTCAGTTTACAATAGACTTATTGTGCTGAAACAAAACTGGGCCATCTGGTCACCGAATTACAATATAATATGCAGTTTTTAAGTCGAGCTTTTGATCTCAGTCATTGGTGGATGATTAATGCAGGCAATGTTTATTTGCCCAAATCTCTGGCAGATGCTCTGCTATTTCACTTTAAGCTTCATGAGCTCAGCATGATGGGAGTTTTGGCACACGGGGTGGACAGGGGGAGGTTCGGGGGGTGCTGAGTGATCCAAGACCATGAAGCATAAGCCATGCCCAATGAGTTTTAGCTCTGGTGATACGATTCAATTGACTGTTTTCTAAGATGTGTTCAGCTGTTTGATAAAGGAGCAAGTGCAATAAAACTGCTTTTCTGTTTTTCCTCCACAGCAAGCTTTGGATTCCAACCTCACCAATCTGATCAAGAGGACTAATGAGCTGGAAACCCTGATGGGCAAACTCATCCAGACCTGCCAACATGTGGAGGTAAGGACGCTTATCGAGTCTCTCAATCCTAATGAGTTCTTTCCTGGTCTCTAGAGGATTTATTATTTCAGAGGCTGACGCCCAGTTAAGATGCTCCTCATAAGATTTCCAATACTGTTGTCTAAATTGCTCTGATAAAAAACAATAATGTCTCAATCATGGCATTTTTTTAAAAATAGTATTTCAAATACATAAATTCTACTGTATATACTGTAAAACCAATAACCTAATTGTATGCTTTTATGTACATAAAAACGAGGGAATGTAATTGTAACCTTATGATCTCCCTCTCTCGCCTCCCACGACTTTGAAACAGTTCTAATGGTAATCAAACGTCATTGTTTTTCATTGGAAATTTGCAAACACAAATAATTTAGGACAACAGAATGAAAACGAGTTTACAATGAACTAAAATGATTTGATTCCATTACTTATGTCAATGAGTAAATTTTGCTGATGTAAAAAACATATAATTCAACACTAATTCAAAATATAATTAAACCATGTGAATTTACTGTGATAGCTCCGCGCATCTATGTTTTGGAACTATTGAAATGAGCTCCGCTGATTGACACCTGAGGCCAGTCATGTGTTTGATTTAATAATTCAGCTCTAAAATGGAAAATGCTGTTTGCTCTGTTGCCTGGAGATCATTAAATATGGGCTTACCGTTAAATTACTCAGCCAATAAAATATGCGACCATCCGATCCGCTTATGAACATCGTGGTATGCAGTATACCCCGATGTCAAGTAAATTCAATCACAACCACTGTAATTAATCTCAACTATCTCTACGTCCTTACTTAGGTAAATGCATCAAGACAAGAAAACAAGTTGCTGGAAGAATGCGACCTGCTGATTGACATAATACAGCAGCGACGACAAACCATTGCAACCAAAATAAAGGAGGGAAAGGTATTACGTTATCATCACTTGCACCAGTTTGCAAAGGTTATTTAACAAGGTGATTTTATTATAACAATCTATAGTATTGCAATGGATAGCAGTTCTGCTTTCTTGTGCTGGAGGTCTGAGCTGCAGCAGGCAGTTGTTTATTGCATTGATGTGTCTTGACATTAAGTGGAAGACTATCTGACCTTCCAGGTCTGCTTGAACGTCTCCGTTCTAGTCACCTTGGCAACAAAGCTTGGCGACAAGAGACGGCGAGACCGAACCGCGCCGGAAGCATCACATAACGAAGAAACGTTGCACTGCATGTCTGCATTTCTATAGAGATCTAGAGGACGCGCGGGATAACCTGTGTTGTTGGAACGCAACAACGTCAACTTGTTATATATTACTACATCGCTGATTGATTCATTTTGTCCTGGGCTCAGTAGAGGTGCCCTTGCTCCCAGTAATGGAATACTTTTGGCACGGTGTCAAGGCATCGAGGGAAGTGTGTTCTTCCCTTCAGATTCCTTTGCCTTCCCTTTTCCCCCATTAAATGCCATTATAGAGGCCGTGGCGTGCCGTGCCGCGTTGAGTGGCAGAGTTAAGATCGGTCCCACTTCCTGTGATACTTCTCTCGGGGGGCGGACCGCTTCCTTCCTCACCCCGTGCCCGTTGTCAGGTTCAGGCCGTGCATTCTGCCTCCGGGCCAACGGGGGCAGCTGTTCTCCCAAGGGAAGGCTTTAGCGGTTCTCCAAACATTTGTCAGTGTAAATACAAAAGCGTGTCGGTGCCATCTTTTGAAAGTTGAAACACATTTCCAAGCGGCAGAATAATACCGGAAACAACATTTGGCAGGTCGATTACATTGAGTGTACGGTAGTTGACGATGATGTGTTTTTCCATTTCTAGTCTGTGCGGTTGAGGAAACTATCCCAGCAGATAGCCGGCTGCAAGCAGTGCATCGAGAGATCCTCGTCCCTTATCACTCAGGCTGACCAAACCCTGAAAGAGGCGGACCACGCCCGCTTCCTACAAACCGCCAAAAGCATCTGTGAAAGGTAAAAGGCAGCAAAGGCCACAAATCGCTGCAGTGTCATACAGTAGAAACAATTAATATGCTGTATTAAGCTGCCACACGATGACAGGCTGCTGCTTTTCAGGGTGTCTATGGCAACAGCCTCCTCTCAAATTCTGATCCCAGGAATCAACCTGAATGACACCTTTGATACGTTTGCCCTGGATTTCACAAGAGAGAAGAAAGTTCTCGAAAGCTTGGATTATCTCACAGGTGAGGGCGGCCTTGCACGCTCAGAACATGATATTGTTGTACATCTGCAAATTATTATACTATATTATACTCTGTTTGCAGCGAATTAGTATAGCTTGTAGTTAAATGGCTAAATATTTAAACTTGCTTCTTGGTATATTTGGCTTTTTCTTTTATTTCATTGTTAATTTTAGGTTAGATCAGGTTATTTTATACATTGGAAAATTCTTTATATCTGTTTTTTTAAGGTTTATTATATTGTGTTGGTTAACTTTTAGGTTTCTAGACTAGATTTATTGGTGATCATCGAGGTTATTGTATATTTGCCAAATTATCTTTTATTCATTGTTCATTCTTAGGTTTATCTATTTTTCTGGTGTATTTTAGGTTTATTTTATTGTTTATGGTTAGGTTATTGTATATTGACAATCTAACCCCTATTTTCTAGTTAATTCTGGGTTAGTGTATATTGCCATTTATTTTTGCTTTTCTTTGATTTCTAAGCTTATTTTATTGTTTTTTGTTGATTCTAGGTTTACACCTATTGACTATTAGTAGGTTATTGAAATAGCCAACTGGATTTTATGGTTTATCTTCGGCTTATATTTAGGTTTATTTGTATTGTATATTGTTCATTATCTTTTACCTTCAAATGAATCCTTAGCTTTACTTTATACTGCCTATCAATCGATCTATCGATCTATCTATCTATCGATCCATCTATCCATCTATCCATCTATCCATCTATCCATCTATCTATCTATCCATCTATCCATCTATCTATCTATCCATCTTGCCCAAAAGGTTTGTGCTGAAATGAACCAAAGTACATTCGGAGTTTATTTGGACTACGTCAAGTGTGCAATTTCGCAACCGAAAATAGATGCGTAAAATCTTGTGGCCTGTTACGTAAGATGAAATGGCAGTTGTGGAAGACGTTTAACCAAATGTGTGCATACATTATTCACAGGGCCACAGGTTTGTCCTCTCTTGTCACAAAGTTTTTCAACCAAAGCTTAGTTAATTTCTGAGCGTGGGAAAGTGCACTAACGCGCTCAGACATTTAGCCTGCGGTTAAGATTTCATTTCCAAACGAAAGAGAACGGTTGGACTATTTAGGTTGCATGATATTTTGCATGATTTTTTTAAACTGTGTGGTCTACAAAACGCAAAAAAAAAAAGAATGCAATGTCAGATTGAATAAAAATTCCACTGTCCAAAGCTTTGACTGCTTTCCTAAAATGCGGTTCTTTGTTTTCCTACTGTAGCACCAAATCCACCAGTAATCCGTGAGGAGTTGTGTACAGCCTCGTACGACACGATCACTGTGCACTGGACGTCAGACGATGAGTTCTGCGTTGTCTCATACGAACTCCAGTACGCTATCTTCACCAACCAAGCTAACGTCGTTAGTAAGTTATACACCCAGCTCTCCTCATGGAAATTCATCTTTGTTGTAGAAAAATCAATGACCACGAAAATGAGATTTCACTTCTCAATGGAGGCATTTGAATTGTATCGCGGGTTTACAACAAATATGCATACGTCACACACTTTGTCTGGCTGCAGAAGAACGGTGTTCTCACCCCTTTGGATTGATTGTCACATGTAACAGCAAATACATATTCTTTTAATTTTCTGATAGAGGAAGGTAAAAAATATAATCTATTCAGACGGGACTGGAACACAGATGCAGACTAATGACAGTGAAGTTGCCACTTCAGAGTTTCTGCAGGTTTCAACAAGTTCAATTTAAGACTTTTTAAGACCATTATGAATGCAATTCATAATGACTTAACAACTGGCCCCACTGGTCCCAGATTTCCTTGCAAAGTAAATGAATTTATTCACATTCAACATGAACATTCAACTAAACATGACTACACAGAACTGTGTGTACGCAAGAGTAATGTGTGTGTGTGTGTGTGTTGTTCTCGAGTCAGATCTCGTTGAACTTGCACTCACCCATATTAGACGAAAGTAACGTTAACAGAAATAATTTTAACTTATTACTTCTAGAAGTAGCTAATTTTTTGAGACTGAAGTTAATGCAACTTTATAAAAGTGCCACTAACTTCATAATCCAATCAATTTTTAAGACCTGTCAAAATTGTATCTAAGACATTTTAAGACATTTTAAGGCATAAAATTCAGATTATTGGATTTTTAAGACTTGGCTTGGATGCACTTGGATGAAATGAGGGACAGACTGTTTGAAAAGGTTGGCCTAACAAGGTCACGGTATGCGCAATCAAGCAATTCTCTTTAATTATTATAAATTAATCTGTTTCAGGGCCCAAGCATACCAATGCGATGCGTTGTATTGTGTCACGAAGTGAAGGGATAAACAGCAGCTATAGGAAGTTGAAACAATTAATGCAATTGCACCTTATCGCCTTACATAACAGTCTTGATTTGAGAGAGGCAAAATCAACGAGACTCGGCTACATGGCTTGTTACTGTCCTTGTAAAGCTTCTGTGTTTGGGTTGCAGGCTTGTGTAACTCGGCCGACAGCTGGATGATAGTACCGAACATCAAACAAAATCACTACACCGTCCACGGGCTTCAGTGCGGTACCAAGTACATGTTCATAGTTAAGGCCATTAACCAGGCTGGGAACCGGAGCAGTGAACCTGGCAAGCTAAAGACAAACAGTACGTCATGTTGAAAATGTGTACAATATTATTATTATTATTATTACTATTTTTAATAATAATTTTAAAATGTATATTGCGTCTCACTAAATAACAAAAGCAAGTTCATCATGTGTGTTGTAGGCCAGCCATTCAAGTTGGACGCAAAATCAGCTCACCGGAAGCTGAAAGTGTCCCACGACAACCTGACGGTGGAGAGGGATGAAACCTCCTCCAAGAAGAGCCACAACCAGGACCGTTTCACAAGCCAAAGCAGCTACGGCGTCTTGGGCAATGTCTACATTGACAGTGGCCGCCATTACTGGGAGGCTCTGATAGGGGGGAGCACGTGGTAAGAATACCAATCAGTGTCCTTCACGATAGAATAATAACGCGTCAGTTCAGCCGCTGACGTCAGATCTTCAAACGGAATAATTATTAAAATATACTTTGTCTTTTCAACGTTCTTCAGGTTTGCAATTGGCATTGCTTACAAGTCGGCACCAAAGCATGAGTGGGTAGGCAAAAACTCAGCGTCCTGGGTCCTATCCCGTTGTAACAACTCTTGGGCCGTGCGTCACAACAGCAAGGAGATGCCGATCGAGCCGTCCCCCCACCTGCGGCGCGTCGGGGTGCTGTTGGACTATGACTCTGGGTCTCTGTCTTTCTACGATGCCGTCGGTTCCCAGCACCTGTACACCTACGACATAGCCTTTTCACAGCCGGTTTGCCCCGTGTTCAATGTGTGGAACAGGTGTTTGACGGTCCTTACTGGACTTCCAATCCCAGACCACTTGGAAGGGTCAGACTGCCACAATTAAGAGCAACGTGTCCAGCTGCACGTTCATTGCACACCGGTGACCGGACCGGAGTGGCCGCGGCCATACGCAGCAAAAACTGCAAGGACTGCGGAGATTCATACAACGGCACAAGCAGAGGAGCACAATGACCCATCCAGCCTCATGGGCTAATATTCCTACGCCAAGCTGTTATTGGAGATAATTGATTTGATGATATTATACAAAAACATGTTTTTCCTACTTTGCACAGTAATGTACAGTAGCCTAGTAGTTTGTTTTGAGGACTTGATGTCATTATGTTATCTTTTTAAATTTGTATGGGTTATTTTTTACACAGGCCTAAGATTGTTTGTTTTGCACTTAAACTTCTGCATGTGTTGTAAAAAGCTTAATGGCACATTTTGAGTGATGATGGCTGGGGCCGATTAGCAGAAGTGGACTAAATCCTCCAACATTTATTTTTCCTTGAAAGTTCAATTATTCTTTTGTACTACTTTTGGGGTATATACCTTTGTAATATATAATTATTTATAAATGTTTGAAAGCTCTAAAGCATTTCATCACCTTCCTAAAATAATGGCCTATGTCACTTTTTGAGGAAAATGATATTTTTGCCTAAGTCATCTCTTCATGATGCTGACCACCTCTGGTAAAAGTCCTTAATTGAAAAGCTCATGCTGTTCCTACCCAGTAACTAATATCATGAAGGTGATGAACATTCTATATTTGGTTCAGTTTATTCTGTTTTTCTCACAACTTGAAAATATGACTTAGGCCATTATTTTCAGCATACAGAGCCTGTCCAACTAAATTCTTAACTCCACGTACATGTCATCATTTTGGTAAAAAAAAAAAAAAAAAGTAGAGGATTAGAGGATACTTTTTCAGATAAACGTACATATAATGTACATATAATTTTCAATAATTTATTAATTAAAAATGCAGTTGTGCATTGATTTGTAAACACGTGGCAGCAAAAATTGAATAGACTGACGCATCAAAGGGATTATCCGTTTGCACACGTTTGCCTTGGAACTAATTTTAGAAGCAGCGAGTAACATGTTATCAAATTAGCAATGGACCATGTTTTTCACACTCAAGTGATTTTTTTTCTGTGTTTAAATAAAATTGTCTTCTTGGATTATTCGTGACCGTGTCTTGTTTACCCCTCTCAGCAGTTAAACTTAGAATATGGAGATGATTCTTTGATTGGTCGCACACTTACAGATAACCCGGCACGGTGTGGGAAAAGTGTCGCCGCTGCCATGAAGGGCCGCTTGAACACCGCTCTAAACGTTTAAATCTGACAAGATTTGGTCTGACATCGTTTGTTGTCCTGCAGTAACGCGGCTTGAATATCGCATGGCCTCCTTTCAACCAAAGTAGATTAAAAAAAAGAAAGAAAGAAAAACACTGAACTCACTGTGACCTCCACATCTGACACCCTGGGGATGTGGATGATAAGAGACCTTTAAGTACACAGACTCTCCCTGTTCCATACGCTATCAAAAACGCTGGAGCTGTTTATTTCTCTGTATAACAGACACTGGAAGCCATAGATACAGTTTGGAACAATTGATTCCTTTTTAATTATTCTCTAGAAATGAATATATAGACCTCATCATTTCTTCAAAGAGCTGTTGGCAAGGACTAAATGTAATTTGACCGTGGATAGCTACTCCATTATATGATAATATATCAGTTTAGTTAATTAAATTCAATTAAATAATCACATGGTATTAATCAGCATCTTAACACAGGGAACAGCACGGTTTGAATGTGAGCGGATGCAAAATTGGGTTATTAAAGTATGCCTTAGGGGCATAGATGAAATAGAAAACAACATTACATTTTCTCTCAGTAATATTTCATCAAATTGTAATCCGATTTGTTCCTCTTAGCTGCTGCTCCATCACAGCAATGGGATATTGCATTAAAATAGGATTTCTTCAAACTATTTTGGCAAATTTGATTACCATGATTACTTTATTGTTTTGCCAATTTGTCTTATAAAATACACAAGACAGAGTTAAAAACAACACATGTCAAATGTTTTGAAATATCGAGGGAGAGAGTGGAGAGTGGAGTAAAAACACGACATTGCGCATAAGCTGTTTTGTTGCTTTTGCTGTTGTTTTAATGTTTTTATTTATTATATTCAGCATAGACGATGCCCAAGCACCGTGTCTTTGCCCCATGTGCATAACTGGTTGTGATTTGCCTTTACCTTTGTTTTGCGTGTATGTGTGTGTGAGGGGGGTCTCGCAGAGAATTAATGACCTTAAATGATTTAAAATTTAAATGTGGATCCATTATTTAAATGGGACCCCAATGAGTACACAAATATATCAATGTTTCGTTCGGCAGATTTAACCATCTTAGACAATGAGATGATTTGTAACTAAAGAAAATTAAATTACAACTTGACACAGAATCTAGTTTACTTCTTCTTTTCAGTCCTAACGAATATTTAATACATTCGTCAGCTGACTTATTGGAAATCACATTTTGAAGTAAGTACTGTCCTTCATAAAGGGAAACATTTCAAATGCAATCCATCCATCCAAAAATCCGCCTTTTTCCTGTGAAGGCTGGCCGGCTCCGAGGCCTATCCCTGCTCATAAAGGGATGTAACAAGCCAGGGGGACATGCAGACCTACAAGCAATTTAGGGTCAGCAGTCGCCTAACCTGGAAGTCTTTGATGTGGGAAGATTTCAGTGTGGAATAAATGGTGATCTATGGTGGCAGATGAAAGTTATGTCCCGGGGCTCCACCTGCTGGTGCCCTGGGTTTTTTTTTCTATCTGTTACAGTAACTTTTAATTTGCTATGTTCAGAGGCTTAACCTACTTTAGCCCAACGGTGCTCAGAATCAATCAGTGCATGTTCCAGGAGTCAGTGTTTATATTGCATGGCGTAGCACTGCTGGAAGATATGTATCA
>OMKR01050228.1:0-17202 GCA_900302355.1 Cyttopsis rosea | reverse complement strand
AAATTACATTGTATTGTTGCATTTACCATTTGAATAAAGTATGGTTCGAGTTATTACAAGCGGTCAGTTCCATTATTCTGCATTCTGTGGTACTACCCCCCGGTCTTGACAGATGGTTCGTCCCACACCATTTCCTCTGGATCCGCCTCATACCGTATGACAGGCGCGTCCCTCCTACCGACAGCTCGCTGTCACAGCCGCCGCCATGCTATCCCATTCCCGGTGTCTCACCAGGAATTTCGGCCGTTCCCTCTCCGCCATCCGCCAGGTAGGCGCGAACGACGCCGGAGAGGGTGTTGGTTATTGGGGGCGCGCGTCGCGTCGGTAGCGGCTTCTGTCCCGCTGCTCGACCCGTTAAGCGGCTCCTAATGCTGTGGTATGCTATGCTATGCTATGCTATGCTAAGCTAAGATAACTAGCATGGCTGAGCACAGGCCGTAACATTGCAACTCAGCCAAGGACAGTCTGACACGGTTCTTCGGGGGGTGCCTCTGCACCGCGCCGCGTTCAAACCACACACCAGCGGGTTGTTCCCTCATGCGTTTCGACCGACTTGTCAACACGGTTACTCAGAAATAACGCGGGCTGCTGGCGAAAGGGCTCCGGTGAACTTGAACGGTGTTCAGCGAGCAGGCTCCCCGTGCCGCTAGCCGTTCCGTTGGCTAGCATGTTTGAGGTCATAATGGGGCTTACACGCTCTCAAACCAGCGTGGGAAAGGTAAACACGGGAAAACGGTCCCTATAGGTCTGATATAGAGATGGAGTGTCTCACGGCTTGCATGCTAACACACCTAGAGAACCCAGTCAACACATGCATACGTATTCAGTCAAACACACTCGCATTTTAGAGCTGCAACTAACGATTGTTTTCATTATCGATCATTTTCTCGATTAATCGATTACTTGTTTGGTCCACAAAACGCTGAAAAACGTCGATCGCTGTTTCCCAAAACCCGAGGCGACGTCCACAACCCAACGATATTCCCAATATCGATTGAGTTTACTGTCACACAGGACTAAAGACATCAGAGAATTTGGAAATTTTCTTCTTAAAAAAAAAAAAAAAAAGAAGTAAAAAAAAGACTCAAAACGATGAATCGATTATCAAAGTAGTTGGCAACTAATCGACTAATCGTCGCATCTGTACGCATTTATTCACCCTGTACAGAATATCCAATTTAAACGTATACCCACAGCCAGTACTTGCAACCATACTGCCATGCACCCCTGCCCTAGCCTTTTAATATCCTGTGCATAGAACATATTATGTATAAATCTGTATTTTTTACGGTTTTTTTTTCAGACTAAGCTTTTTTATGCTTGTTGTCTGTACACCAATGCAATGTACACCAACCCATACCAAGACAAATTCCTTGGTATATGAAAATGTACTTTAAACAGTACGGATTAAACAGATCCTGATTCTGAGAAAGTGCTATGGAATACCCTATGTAGAAAGGTCATTATGAATCATATAGCCGTGACCTTTGACCCCCCGCACCCACCCTGTAATGAATACTCCTAGACCCCTGGTATTGTAAAACTCCCAGTCCAATGTCCAACATTGGATCTACCCATTCCAGACTTTCTAAACTTGGACCAGCAATTGCATAAGAAGCCCCAAGGCTCTGAACCACTTCTTATAGGGTTTAACATCGCAGGACATTGATGATGTTGTTGTTATTATTATTATTATTATTATTATCGGCGAATTTTTGAGTTAAAAGACGTCTCGGAAGTCTTGTCAGGTGAAAAACTGCCACAGAAAATCTTGCAGCCATCTTGTGTGAAACCTCGACCCTTATTTTTACATTTTATATATTTTCGCTATGCAATTGAATGGAAGTGCTCCTCCATAGCAACAGTAAAACTTGACATTCACTATTGGCTTTTTTTTAAACACTGATATTCATCGATTTTTCAGTATCTCTTTACAAGCCAGCACAAATCACAGACCACACACAAAAAATGGATTATAGATGAATTAACATTCTGAGAGTTGGGTGACAATCAATGAGGTGGGTTACAATATTTTACCTAAAAATGATAAAAGAAATAAAAAGAAAGCACAGATTTAAGATAGTCATGAATCCAAGCTCATGATTCAAAGTCAGTTCAAATCTTATCGTATCTTTGTTGCTTATGTTGTAGAAGTGCTGTAATTTCCTCCATGTCTTCTCTTTAAAGCCCAAACCACATAACCCTTAAGGAGCCAATTATGCATTCCAACAGTTTGTGATTTAGCAGCAGCTAAAAAATAATTTTCTTTTTTACAGGGAAATAATGTGTTAGCTCGTCGAGCAACAGCAGGTATGTGTGATCGCTGCTCTTGAACTTTTCTTTTCTTTCAAGTTTAGCCAGAAATGGCTGTGCTGAGAAATACATTGACTTGTTTCTTTCATTCTGTGTCTTGTAGCTCTATCAGCCAGCCAGGCCGTCACTTTCAACAATGTGTAAGTATCACAACATTACATGCTGTTCTGCAGGAAACGTGCTTTAACTTTCAGAATCTTATATACTTAGAATTTCATGCCACAGACCTAATCTTAATTATTACTTGAAACATCTCATGTCCCATACACATGGGCTGAGTGTAAAATGTCAATATTTTTATCTCACTGACTGAATTGCATCTATACTTTAACCTCTTAAGCTCCAGGCCTATTTCTTGGGTTCTGAATGAGGTGGACGGGTTGGAGTTTGGGCTGGTGTGGGTCTGCAAATTATTAATATTTTGAATGTAAAGGGGCTTTGAACGTTTTACTCATGCCTAATGATGCCATTCCCATGGCCATTCGCAATTATGTGTGATTAGCTGCTGCACCAAATTGTGGGTTGATACCATTAATTATACAGCTTTGGTACACTTTCTAGCCATTTTTCACTACTTGGGAATGGCAAAAAAAAAAGGTCAAAGATCCCCCCAAAAGACCACCTGAAGATGTCAGGCCTCATGACCTTGAGAAACACTTTAGAAAACTTCATGCTGTGATGCAGCATCAATAACTTTTGAAAATTTGAGATTTGTGTGAATTTGATGATTTCGACAAGCACTATTTTCTGAAAATGGCTCAGAAAATCCCACTTATCATCAATGTACCTGGGCATTCCACACATTTTCTGAATGGTCTTGGTGTGTAGAAAAGCTTACTGGTAGCTTACAAACTGATATCGAGAGTTCGTCAAAGACGGACTGTGCCGTGGACCCGCCGGCGGGTCGACGCGCTATTTACGCCACTTTCCGACACGCATTGATGTTCCGGATGTAATGTACAATGTAATGTACATGCCAGACTAGGTTGGAAGGACAGACACAGCTCAGCTCATTCATTCAGCTCTCATGCCCAGTGTGCCCACTGTAGGCAGCGCTCCGTGGTGAGGTAGACAGGTTCCCTGTGCATGTGCCTGGAGACGCCTCCAAGTGCATATTAAAGAATATATATTTTAAATTATAATAATTAATAAATGTGTACAATAAAAACAATCCAGCAGCCCGTGCCTTAAACACTGAGTAAATATACACCCAATACTCTCAAGCCAACGGCGAGTGAGGGGCGCACCTCCGTGGGATCGAGCGTATCGGGCGTATATTTACTCATTTATATATTCATATTTATTGCCTCGTTATTGATTTCAAATCACACCAGAGACATCGTTGTGTGTCATGCCTCAGACATGACACCCGGACAGAAAAGCCACGCCCCTTTTCCGACACGTTCGTGACGTTGAACGTGACGCACCAGGGGAAAAAAGGCAAGCTCGGCTCGTCTCCTGACAATGGAAACAGCGTCAATCGGCTATTTTTAGCAGTTTACCCGCGTTAAAGGAAAAAAAAACAAACCTGCATATATGTACCACATATATGTAATTTTGGTGGAAAAGCGGTATAAGTATCAACAGATCATGTGGTATTTGTTCGAGTTTCAATACCAAAGGAGTTTCTCTCTTCAGCATCAGTGATTCAAAAATAAAAGTTAGAGTAAGTCATGTGATATCTTTTTTTAATCTACATAGTACATGACTTTCAAATCTGCATTTCTGGTAGAGAAATTTGTATTGAAATGTATATTTTTTGTATATAGTCGGTCTATAGAAGTGTATATAGACAAAGAACAACAACAAAATGCACTGGTGGTATAGAAGAAACCACAAGAAGTGCTTGTGATGAAACCACCAAACATACATATGTTTACAATGTTAATCATACACAAACATAATTATACACATACTCACACAAAAACATTGAAGACAAGGTATTGGCTGTAGAAACACTCATTTCTTAACTCTATCAATGTGAATAATGCACAGGAATTTCATCTATTTTCCTTTGCTTATATTGCAAAGGAACTTAGTAGTTATATCTAGTATCAGAATGGTATCACAACTTGAGCATCAGTGATGTGAACTTCAAGTTAGAAATTAAATTAGGCATGTGAACTTCAAGTTAGAAATTAAATTAGGCATAGCTGTTTTTATACATGAGCTCTGGGTCAATTACCATGGGCTGGAAGTGGAAGTGTCCCAAGAGATGTGGACAAAAAAAGCTTGAAATTGTTAAGCCAACCTGATCTAGATATGTCAGTATTTAACTGAAGGTCTCCGTTTTATCTGCAGTAATGGTGGTCCCCGGTCAAGTGTCTTCCAAATCCAATACTTTAGGACATCTGCAGCCTACAGTATGTATAAACTTAAGATACATAATAATTACAATATTTATATTTTCTATTTGCTGTGATTAATTAACCAGTATTGTCTTGTTTGTGTTCTAGGGAATGAAGTCATCACAGTCAAGACCCCGGCTTTTGCAGAGTCTGTCACAGAGGGAGACGTGAGGTGGGAGAAAGGTAAAGAACCAACTTTATATTGGATTTGATCAGGCTCAAAATATAAAAAATGAAAAATAAAATTGTACTTGTGGTAAAATTGTGCTGTTACAGTTATTTATGAGAGATGCCGTGAAGGAGAAAAGAAATTATAAAAAAAAAATAAGGTGGTACCATTGATCTTGATGTTCTGTTCCTTTACTTAACACTGTGTTCTCTCTACAGCTGTGGGAGACACCGTCAAGGAGGATGAAGTCGTTTGTGAAATTGAAACTGATAAGGTATCGCCAGTTAATTGCCATTAAGACTTACTGTATGCCTTGTCCACACGTATATGGATATTTCTGAAAATGCATCCATTAAAAATAAATGAATAAATAAATAATCTCTATAAACACGAGAATGCAAAAATAGTTTGACACATGAGCATGCCAGGCCATTTGGTCTTTGCAAACTGAAATGATGTACGTGTTTATTTGCATATAGAGCGAAGGATCCAATCTCTCGAGACGCATGTGGAGACACATTCTAATGCCAAGTGTAAATAAGGCCGAAGAGTGTATATCTGCTTCCCACAGGATCGGCTGTGTGTAAATTTGCTTCAATTGTACTAAACTTGTTTCCCTACCTCGACGTTTCAGCACAAGGCAACATGGCCTACAAAAAGACGTTTTTAGTTTTGATCTCCCCAAATTGCAAGCGGAAACCGTTAAATATAGCTCAGAAAGACTTAATTTCATTTCTAAATGACGTAACAAAGTTTATTCCCAAAGGAACCAAATTTTTCCTTTCAATAGACAGTTATTTTTCTAAAATGGGACTACTTTTAATAAAATGAAAAAGCAATGGCTGTCTATTCAAGAAGTTGTTTCAGTCAAAACGTGAAATGCTCGTTGATGTTACTGCTTGTTGATGTGACTCATCTGTCACTTGTAAAGCACTTAGTTCTTGGACAAAAATCGAGTTCAAAGATATGAGCTATATCAGCTGTTGTCTAGATGGAGAGTATAGACAGTTGGTTTACAATTTGCAATGCTCTTTTAAAAGACGTCTTTTTTCTGCTGTAATTGCCATTTTATATGTTTTTTTTTTAAATCTCTTACTAGACATCAGTGCAGGTCCCCTCTCCCGCCGCCGGGGTGATTGAGGAGCTTTTGGTCCCCGATGGAGGCAGAGTTGAAGGGGGAAATCCTCTGTTCAAACTTAGGAAAGGAGGTCCGTAATAAAAGTGTCACTTTATATTTAATATGGAATTATATGGGTGTGCTGTGCACGACAAACTTACACAGATGCATTTTTCCTCACATTGCTCATAGCTGGTGCTCCCAAAGCTGAGGAGGCTCCCAAAGCTGCTGCCGCTCCCCCTCCTGATGCTGCTGCACCTCCCCCTCCCCCGCCTCCCCCAGCGGCCGTGGGTCCCATTCCCACCAGCATGCCCCCCGTGCCACCTGTGCCAGCACATGCGATGGACACCAAACCAGGTTAGTCCTCATCAGGCGGCGTCTCCGAGTCATCCGAGAAGTGTTTAGCTCGACCCGTCCGGCCTCTTAATCAAGAGAAGCCACTTAATCACTGCGCCGGCGCTAACAGTGACTTACAGCTGCTTCGCCTTTTCACCAGTTTCAGCCATCAAGCCCAGCGCCGCCCCCGTCGCCACGGCGACCCAGACGGAGGGCGGAGCGAAAGGAGCTCGCACAGAGAGCAGGGTAAGATTCCAGAATCACCCAATCACATGAATAATACAGGACTCTCATTATCGCTGGAATTACTCACGTTTCTACCAAAGGCAACAAATCTAATTTAGTGTTCATTATTTTTTACGTTTTGCATTGAGATGTGGTGGCAAACTGTGCTTTTAGGTGAAGATGAACCGCATGAGACTGAGAATCGCCCAGAGGCTGAAGGAAGCCCAGGACACCTGTGCCATGTTGACCACGTTTAATGAGATCGACATGAGGTTGGCAAATAAAAATGTCTAAATTATTTCCTTGAGTTATTACAATTTCAACACTATCAGATTGATGAAATGGCAAATGCTGTTACTGCAGGCAGCTTCAACGAGATTGTGCTTAGACCCGAATTACATTATAAGAATGATTAGTTTGGAAATATAACGCCTTATCCAAAATGAAATATCAGAAAAATCTAAATGAACAAAAGTTTGACAGGCGTATGTTTGATTTATTTTATTTTTTAAGTGCAGAGAAGTCTAGACACTTTCACAAATGGTTATAGATTGGAATCTGCTCAATAGGAAGAGCTTTTTGAAACCCGAGAGCCTCTTAGATGTCGGAATGTAAATATTTGGTTATAATGCCATCTAAAACGAAGATAAGAACTTTTTAAAACGGTCTTTATTAATTTACAAGGAAATGTTATTGTCTGCGCTTTGCCCCCTGTGCCAGAGAGGACACTTTGAGGGTTTCTTTCCCTCCCCGCAAATGCGCGGTGTCAGCTTTCGGCTATTCAGGGTTTTCTGTGCGTCCTAATTGGATTGACATTGACGGTGTGGAGGAAGACTTCCCAGGCCGGGACTCATCTGGAGCCGAAGGAGCCGCTCGGAGCAGGAGGCAGGAGCATCTGCACGGCCCGCAGAGACCTGCGCTCTGAGTGCACGGGCTGCCTCAACCGATATGGGCTTTTATGACAGCCCAATAAGATTTACAGGCCCTAGAAAGTGAAGATTTTTATCGCTTCTTCTCTCCTTTCTCGGCGAGTGTGTGTCTTGGGAGGGGCTAATCGCGTTAGCGGAGAAACCCTAGAGCTTCAACAGGGTTAGAGACAGGAAAACAAACAATTAAAAAGGGAGATACAAGAGAAAAACGAGCAATATTGAAACGATTAGAAGCCCAATGTCAAAATCACTAATTCACCGTGACATATTTTTAAAAGTTCAAATAAGGCAAATTTTAAGCCTTCATCTTTGAGAAATTATTATACTGAGATAATAAAACGAAAAAAACAATGCAACTTCAAACAAACTTCCGGATCTAAATTCTTGATCTGTTTGTGGTACATCATACTCAAAGCCATTTAACCCCCCAATTATTATACTAATTAAGTTGCGCAAGTTGTTTACACCTATTAGTTTATAATGATCTACCCAATAACTTTCAGTGTTTTAGTCTCCTCCGACAGGCCATAATGGAGGCAAGAAGAACCGTGCAAAAACATCTGATGTGATAATTTTAGATTTTCTAGACTTTTAACAGACTTACTTGTAGAGTTGAACACACAATGTAATAGTATCTTAAATGATCCAAGACTATCACATGCTCCATTGACAGGTGGTCTTTTTGACCTGTTATTTTATTTATCCATATGTTGTTTTCTTGTCAAAATTAGTCAAGTTCTTCTACATCAAGAGTTCTAGTGTTACATTCTAGTGTTATAATACCCCAAAACTACTGCTGGACCTGATGGTTGCCTTATCTATTGAGAAAAATCATTTTATTTACCTATCTGAAGCTCTGTGTTCAAAAGGTACTGATTAGATATATTCTAGTACCTAATCACTTGCTATCTGACCCAAAGGAAACCGTTGTTATAACAGTTCATAGAATCATCTGGTTGGCAAGCCTATCTCTGCCTAATACTTACCTCTGCCCTTTACCAAATATATAGTACTTATACATATGTTATTATTGTTGTTATTATTATTATTATTATTATTATTATTATTATTATACTGATCTGCAACAATTTGACTTTTGCCTGCAGACGCCCTGGTGAAGTGAACCCTCGTCTTATTTTGTTGTAATCTCTCCACAGCAACATCACAGAGATGAGAAAAACATACAAAGACGCCTTCCTGAAAAAGCACAACATCAAGTTGGGTTTCATGTCTGCTTTCGTGAAGGCTGCCGCCTACGCTCTGACTGACCAACCTACAGTCAACGCTGGTATGGAGCCCGCCTTAAACCAACTTCTACATTTTGTATTTACTCTTTGAAGCTGCGTCTAGCAAAGAGTCTTGCTCTTAATTCACTGTCACTGCCAACCTCAAAACCTCAATATAACTTGTTTACCCCCAACACCATCCTGTCCTAGTCAATCTATGCTGCCAGGCTCCATCATCTTAATTTGGCCTGTGGTTTCTACGCTCTTCACTAATCTTTGTACTCATGGGACACAGAAAGTGGTACATGTTTTAAAGAAGTCAACCTCTGTTGCTCATGGTATAATACCTTTGTAAGGTGTGATTTTAAAGCCTTTTAATCCATACAATTTTTGTAATCTCTAGTGATCGATGACACAACCAAAGAGATTGTGTACAGGGACTATGTTGACATCAGTGTGGCTGTGGCGACACCAAAGGTACGGCTAACAGATTTTAATCCTTAATCTTGGGCTGCAGTGTCCAATTTTTTTTACTTGTCTAATGTGCCTAATGTGAAGGGTCGCACCTTTTTAGTGACATGAATTAGCTCTCTTGCAGGGTTTGGTGGTTCCTGTTATCCGAGGGGTTGGGGATATGAATTTTACCGACATTGAGAAAGCCATCAATATGTTGGGAGAAAAGGTACGGTGTATTATTTTGTTAAATCTTAAATAAAATTTTGTTGAATCTGAAAGAAGCAGATTTTGCTCTTGTCTCTTTCCGACATTGTTTTTTAAATTTATTTTCTAGGCCCGTAAAAACGAGCTGGCTGTCGAGGACATGGATGGAGGCACCTTCACCATCAGCAACGGTGGAGTATTTGGCTCCATGTTTGGTACACCCATAATCAACCCTCCCCAGTCCGCCATTTTGGGCATGCATGGCATCTTTGACAGGCCCGTCGCCGTCGGGGGCAAGGTGAGTCACCGCAGAATTTGATACCACCGACCTTTTTACACAATCAGATCTTGTTAAATTATAACTGCTGCAAAAATGAAAGGTGGTTTAGCAGCAGAAGCTATAGAAAATATGGTGAACTTGACTGGACCGCATCCTACCCTCTCCAGGTTGAGATCCGTCCAATGATGTATGTTGCCCTGACGTACGACCATCGTCTGATTGATGGAAGAGAGGCCGTCACCTTCCTGCGTAAGATCAAGGCCGTAGTGGAAGACCCCAGGGTGTTGCTCCTGGACATGTGAGCCCTTTGTACCTCCAGGCATCAAGAAACAAACCACACCCACAGAAACAGTTGCTCTACCATCCTGACGATCCTCTCTGTGACTACAATTTGATTTGTTATTGAATTGGTTAACAAAAAAACAAAAAAAGGGATATTTGAACCAAATTTAAGGTGTGCTCTGGACATTTGCATGACTAAGGCTTGACACTTCTGTAAAGACTGGGTTGGGGGTTCCGGTAGTATTACTCTGTAGATCAAAAAGCATATTGTATAACTCATGTTCACCATTTGCCATTTTCTACATAGATAACATTTTTAAATTGTGCAATGGATGGCATACATATATATAGCTAAACTGCAATTTATCGTTTCCTTGTTTATGGTGAGAGAAGAACAATTATTCTCAAGTTGGGACTACAAAGCAAGAAACACCAAAATAAAGAATTCCTCTAAGTGTTGTTTTTTTTTTGTCATCTCGTTCAAGTAAGGAAATTGTTTATGCTGTTAAAAGAAAGTGACACTATTTAAAATAATTTAAAAAAAATAAAACCTGAGCTGCATTACCTGAGCAAAGTGTTTAATTTGTTCATTTTCCAGCCATCTTACACAATCTCGCAATGTGGCTAAAGTTATAAGAGCAAGTGGAAAATCTCGATTGAAAATAACCTTTTTTTGAAAGGTTTGCTATATATTCAAGGGGATTGTCAGGCATGTACATTAATTGTCTTATGACCATATAGACTCCGGTATACAGGTCCTATAATTGATTCAAGTAGAAACTGAATAAAATGTGTCAACGTATAGACCCTTTGACAACAAGATTAGGGCTGAACTGCTCATTGTGTACATTAACTCTTAACGACTGTCAAATCGAAATGTACAATATGCAAATATACAACAATATATAATTATTTCATGTGCTGATATGATTAATCTGAACATTTTCTAATTAATACCTCAAAATATTGCTGCATCAACAATTTTATTCTAAAGTAAGTTAACAGTCAAATATAAAGCCTATCTGGATAAGTTCTTTCTAGAGAGCCTCCATGTTGTTCCGATGATAACTAACTGCATAAAGACATATACACCGATTAAAGTGATGGCAAACACAGAAAGAGGTATTTTATTGCCTAGTTCCCTTGTTTGACAAAAAAACTATTGTCACTCATAGCAGTGAAAGTCTTAATGCTCAGTTTCTGACGAGGATATGCATCACTGGCCATGCATGGTGATAAAGTGTTGATATGCATGAATATACAGTCCTGTACAATTTCACAATGGTGTCAAAAATGTTTAGAAATTGCTTTCAGTTTCTACATCAAGAGGCTAAAAGTCTCCTTCATACGTAAAAGTATCAATCCAATTTGCTGCACACTGTTGAAGGGACATTTTAGTGTTGGCAATTTAAAGGTGCGGTGTGTAGAATTTAGCGGCATCTAGCGGTGAGGTTGCAGATTGCAACCAACTCAATTCCCCTCTGTGTAGGAGAAGCTACGATGTCTGCGAAAAATGTGGAAGGCCCTCTCTAGAGTCCATTCTGGGCTACTGTAGAAACATGGCGTGCTCTGTGGAAGAAGACCCGTTCATTATGGAGATATATATATATATACGGCTCATTCTTATTTTCATGGGATTATACACTAGTTAAAACATACTTATGAATATTATATTCCATTTCTGCCAAGTCTGTTCTGCTAGATGCCACTAAATTCTACACACTGCACCTTTAAAATAAAAAAAATAGGCAGGGCTCTAAGTCTTGCATCCACTTTGGCCACATGAGGGCCCTAGAATTCCAGAGAAGCAGCAGAGCAGAGCGCCTCCCTTCTGCCAGAATATCTAGCAGTTCAGAGCCTTCCAGGAGACACCGCTGAAGAATGGATGACACCTGATATCGCTCACACCTCCTCCTCCAGAGCCCAACCGGTAGCCAGGGTCAAACTGGAGCAACTGTGGAGTAGAAGATAATACAGCGCAGTTACTTCAGGAACCAATATGGCAAGGATGCTGGTGCCATTAGGCAAATCTTACCTCAGTGAGCAGGGAGGCCGCTGCAGTGCTCAGATGGTCTGGAATGAGGAGCTGGGTGTGGGAGCTTATTCCTGCTGGGTGGAGCTGCCACAGTGGCTGGAGGAGCAGAGTTTGTACACAAGGGTTCAACAGCTTTAACATGTCAGGAAATAGGCTTTTCCTTTGAGACCGAGGTTGTCGGTTGAGGTTTGCTTACCATTCCTGTCAGAAGCTCAAACAGCAACGCTCCCAGACTCCACCAATCACAGGCTTCTGTCATCTTTGAAACGCCTCCAATTTCTTAGGAGAAAAAAAAACGTGCCACCTCTCCAAACGTAATAGTCTTTGTTGACATGATTTTAATAGTTGAACATGTACGTACTGTATCATCCATCACCGCCGTGTGGCACAATACATCAACATGCTTGGTGTTACGTACCTGGAGCGCAGTACATCTGTTCCATCGCTCTGGAGCTGATCTCTGACTGAACCTCACTCCACTGGCCAAAGAAAGTCAAATATACCTTTCCTGGGAAGACATTTTTTTTTAATGTAAAGTCAAAAAGCATGGAGGTTTTACAGATCTTTTGCAGGCCGGTGTAGGCTGACTTATTGGTGCACTCACCGTTGCTGGTGAGTAGGATGTTTTTGGGGTTGAGGTCTCGACACAGGACGCCTTGCTGATGCAAGCTCTCGAGGGCCAGCAGGATCTGGGCCCCCCATACACGCACCTCTTTCTCAGGAAGGCCCCAGCAGATTTGCGGGGCCTTTTCTTTGGCTTTGGAAGACTCTGCAGGGAAGTGAGGCACGTGGCACCAGCCATCCACCTCGATGACCTGGCCCTCCGCCTGGGCTTCCGATCCCTCCGCTTTCAGGAAGGCATTCATGTCCCCCCTCCGGCTCTGGGGCGGGGCTCCGGCGAAGCCGAAGCGCTGCGAGCCGCACAGTGATGACGTGCTTGAAGGAGTGTCCTTCCCCCCGGGGCTTAGCAGCTCCCACGCCTCCTCGACTCCTTCTTTTGTCTCTTGGGCGATGCCTACCTCTTGATATTTCACCCCAGAAAGGGCCACGGAGTTCCCCGGGTGTGCCCCCTGTTCCCCAGCGGTAGTACGGTAAAGGGAGGGAGATGCTGAGTTTTCCAACGTGGTCCTTGTGTCTGTATAATCAGAGAATACCGCTCTGTCTGTACTCCTGATGACCACCATTGCTTTACTATCCTCTGTAATAGGACTATTGTTCCTGCTCTGATCCTCCCCTCCTTTATGTTTTGCAGTGTCTATCATTGTAGCTATGGGATTCCCAGATGCCCGGTGAGAACCATTAGTCATCCTAGATGCCGATGTGCAGATCTGAGTTTGGCAATGGAGTGGAAGATGTAAAATGGCTGGAGAGGAACATTTTTGTGAGCTTGTGCAATGATTTCCAGCATTTACTGACCCTGACCTTCCATCCGTATGAGGCGCAGACTGTCCAGCAATTTGTTCGTATTCTGTGTCAGCCACTGCATAGGGGTTGATGCCCTCACCATTGTGAGCAGGATCTGCTGCATTCCAGGCGACTTCAAAGTCGGAGCTGCATTCGAGGAGTCCCATTCCAGCCGTCTTTCTCTGAAGCTCTGACATGACATCAAGGGTGTGGCTAATACGAGCACACGCGAGAGGAAGAGCAGGTGGTTCCTGAGTTTCATAGGGGCGCAAACACAGACTGGGGGCTGGTGGATGGATGTGGGCTTTGACGTGCGTCTTCACAGGCCCGGAGAGGGAGGCGGGCCGGTCTAGCCGGGAAAAAAAAGACGCAGAGGCGCGCGTGTTCTGCAGACAGCCCGTCTCCTCGATGTAGGAGTGGGTCCCGCAGCTCTCCAAGCGCTGCTGGGTCTCATCCCAGGAGGTGGGGGAGGAGGCCGGGCTGACGTCCCTCGCTCCTTCCGGGGAAGGGGCGGTGCCCGCGCCCAATCCTCTATTGTGCTGGTACTCTGCGTTGATCAAGGGAGAGGTGTAGCTGCTCTTCATCTTGACCCTGTGTTGGCCGGCACCGAAGCATTCTGGGTGTTCCCTGGCTCTTTCACTCTTCACCTTGTGCAGCTTAGAGAAGAGCCTCCCACCTGCGGAACCGAATCACCACGTCACGATGAGCAATATGAGTTTACTTTGACTTCAGGGGAAAAGAATGACAACGTGTTGGTGTATCTCAGCAAATCACACTGCAATTATTATTCCTGCGGTAGTCCTGTGGTCAGAGCGTGGTCTCTGGAGCTCACCTTGGACATGTTCCAGGTGCAGGTACACGGCGTCCTCGCTGACATAGTACCGCAGCAGCTTCACCATGTACGGCACCCCCTGAGGGATGATGGTGGGCTGGTCTCTGCTTTCCCAGCTGGACTTCACCAAACTCTGGTTGGAAAGAAACACAGAAAAACACGAGCAGGTATAAAACCTCTGCTGTGACTGAGGAGTCTGGAGCTGCATTGTTCAGCTCTACTCAGTTTTGAGTGAAATTCCAGTAAATTGATTGATTGATTGATCCATCTCGATTTATTGCACTGGCATGGATATAGCTGCACCAAAACAGTCAACCACTGCTTAAACGGCTCTGACAGGATTGCCTCTGTTTTCATCACACTTCTGTGGCTGCTTAAATTGCGGGGGCAGTGGCACTAGGCTGAAAGAGTTGAGGCTTTTAGACAGATCGATGAAGAGAAACCCAGAGCGACAGGATGCTCTCGTTGCTGGCTCTCTCCCAGACAACACCTAAAATACCTCGCTGCCAGTGGATAATGCTTTGCCTACTGGTGTAAAACATGTTTGTGTAATATACTGCAGCAGCAACCCAGGCTGTTGATAAAGAGTAAGGTAGAGAACTCACCTTTACAACAAAAGTCTCCTTATTGACCATGCTTTGGACAATGAGGACCTGTGCAGTAACCAATATGAAAAAATGATTCATCTTTGGGTTTAACAATGAATACTTTCCATTTTTATCTTCCACAAGCATGGGTATCAAAACACAACGTCTACAGAAAAAAAAAGCATTTTTGGTTCTAAAAGTTCCAAGGAGTCCAGCTTACCTTGTCAACGACACCCACCACCTTACACATCTCCAGGTCCTCCACAGGCGAGCTCAGGTGTCGAATTGGTCGGAATCTCAAGCTGCTGTAGCCCTGGTGGTAAAAGCCGGATAGTATTCATTGATGTATTTTATTTATTTTCATGTTAAATATAAACCATGCTTATTTCTGATGCTATAGTCCATGAACTGAGATTTTACCCCATGTTTAAGATAAACAACTGGAGAGGACTTTAATATCCAAGATGGGAAGTGCTCATTTGTGCTCTCAAACGCTCAAGAGTTAAAGCTCAACGTGTGCTGCTGGGGTCTGTCTAACAGAGTAGAAATTCCTCAAAAATGTCCGAAAGAAAGAAATCAGTGTCTTACCCCTAAGTGAGAGCTTCCCTTGCCCAGGTTGTCCTGCAGATGTGAGATAAAGATTTCTTCTGCTCTCTTCAGATACTGCGTGGTCTTCCTTTTCACAGCCTCCCGACGGTCGTTATTTGGGTCCACTGCAAAACAGTTAAGGCGTTTTCACCATTAGACCACATCCCGCGGATTCATACCTATATAGCAAGTTTAAACATTGACAATCGTCTTCGCGAGTGGCCTTTGAACTGATAAAATCACTGGTAACCAAGGGTAAAACGGCCGATGAGGAAATATATATTTAACCTTTGCCCACAGAAGTTCCTCTTTTTATGCACTTTTTCTCTATGAATTACTTTTTCATCACATGCCTGGTGATTTTGCAGGAAACGATGCATGTCGCTACTTTAATATTCAGTATACATTATACAAGCGGATTCACATGGACGCAGCCCCCTTACGTTGCACACCGTTGAGCAGTAAATCCACTCCGTTCTTGTAGTAGCTGAAGGCTGCCTCGTAGTCTTCGTTAACCTCCCTGTCCAGCGCCATGCGGATCTGCTTGGCCGCCTCCAGAAGGTAGTCTCTCTTGGCCATGGCTGCCCTGGTTCAGCCCCACCAAGGTCCAGACGGGCCTAATACGGCAGGGGAAAGGGGTTCGAAGCCACCGCCGATCATCGCGGTCCTTCACTACTTACTCTAGTGCTGCGGTTCAGGTCGTAACTCACCCTCGTTCCCTCTTCTTATCAGCAGTGGAGCTCATCTCGGTCTGTCGTCAGCGGGCCCGGCGCGCGCCCTCCCCCGACGGCTCGGCGGCAGAAGTCCCATCGCATTGTGATCTGAGTCGGGCGTGACAAGAGTGAACCTTCAGACGGAAGCGGGTTGACGTTAGTGGCTACTATGAATAGGACGCAGCCGCAGCTGCAACACAGAGGTGACTCACTGCACGCAGACACGTCGGCGCCTGTTTCTCTTCGGTCAGATGAGATATTTGACTTATTCAATTCCATTCATTCACTGTTGTCACCTCGGTCACAAAGCCCAAAACACGCCCACGCACAAACACTCATGCACCCAGACATGTGAGGACTCTCAGGCAGCAGAGAGCTAACAAGAAACAGCCAAAGCATCTGCAGTGGCTATTTGGTATATTGTGAAAACAGTGATCAAATTGGTCCTTTATTATTATTCCTGATTGAAATGTATGGTTGATAGAAGATGCTCTCAAATAAATTACAGCCAAAAACACAGACATGGCACATGCACACAGCTCGCATCCCTTTTTACAATCACTCACAAGAGGCAACATCATCTTAGCAGTGTTATGAAACACACACAGCCATCTTCCCAGCATCCTCTCCACCATCACTATCCATGCCTGCTTCCCCGTATCCCTTTCCTAAATGATAACATCCAGATAATCAAACACTAAATGCCCAGAAAACGGAAACTTACCTTACCTAAAGACTTTGGATCCACCGGCCCCAGACCGCAGCATCAGCAGCAGTCCCTATTTCCACAGCCTCCCAGGAGCAGGAGAGGCGGAGGAGGAGGAGGAGGAGGAGGAGAGAGCTCCGAGGGAGGCTGTGATTGGTCGAGCGTGATGTCACTTTGGGTACCACATCCTCACATCCCCCCTTGCTCGCATCCTGACAGATGCTTCCTCACTTAAAGACACAGCGCAGATTTTGTTGTGTCCAGTGTGCTGCAAGCTGTTCCCATCTCGCAACGTTGCATTTGTAAAATGGACGGCGTTTGCATTACATCTAATCACTCGTCACTACACGTCAGAATGGATTTTGAAATGCAAAAGGAAAAAACCTAGTTAAATTCCTGAAACAGTAATGGCCGTAATAACTGTACTTCTTTGATGCCAGTCTGACACCATG
>OMKR01050227.1:0-14016 GCA_900302355.1 Cyttopsis rosea | reverse complement strand
GAGTTCCTTCTGGTGTTCTCTGTGGGCTGAGGCCTCCTCGAAGTTTGCTGATGCAGTGCCTCCACACTGGAGATTCTCCCTCGGTGGTGCCATGCCAGTTGGTGAAGTAAAACCTACATATAAAGGCCATATATGAATAATTAACACAAACCATGCTTAACACAACACAGAGTTTGTCTTTTTAACGTGTTGTATTTATACGAAATAGCTTAGATCAAAACAATTTCTTTCAAACACCATTTGTCCAGAAAATCGCTGTCAGTCATTTTAGATATTGCTAAAAACATTAATATATATTTTTTATAAATAAACAAAAAGGATAAAGAAGTGAGGATCCTTAGGTGTTAGGATGGCTGAATTACTATTCATTTTTCACAGGGGGAGCTCGCTCCACCATCGTGGTGTCAAGGAAATACACACACACAGATACAGTGCACATACTCCTCAAACATATACGCTCAAACACAGTTTGTTTCATCTACCATTGGAAGGCATCCATTAGAAGACAAATATCATTTCACTTTGCTCTCTTCAGGTCACTAAACGCTTTCAACTGCAGAATCAGATAATTTTAAAAAAAAAAAAGAAAAGAAAATTGTCCCTCATCCATGCACCGTGAAATCATTGGAATATTTGGACCAAACCCAATTTTTAAAGACACCTGCCTATGTTGGGGCTGCAACGCCAGGTTAGGGGACGCCCTATGACAAGCCATTTCAATAATCATTTCCCCCTCACTTCCACCGCAATAAGAGTGCAAGGAGTGACTACATTGGATCAGAGATTTTCTACATTCTGCTTAAAAAAAGGTTTTCTCAAAAAGATCCTGCTGGTATGGATTCAGTTCCTGCTCCATGGTCTTACCTCATGCGGTAGTACAGCTTGGTGCCAGTCTCTTCTATGATCTTGAACTCATGATTAGGGGGGTACCACAGGTCAGTGGCCTCGTCGTAGAGGGCAAACAAGTTATGGCACAGGGGAGATATTTCTGTGGAAGAGGAGGAGGGATGGACGGAAGGGAAGGCAAACATTCAGAGTAATATTAGCTGTAATCTTTGAGTATAGAATGCAAATTGAAATAAACTTCATTTTGCTTGGGATCCGGTGAAACCCTACGAAGGAACAATATACTGGCAGTTCAAATCTTATCACATATACATAACTTTAAAATATTTATGGCTTTATAATTTATAGCTTGAAAAAACTAAAAATGATTATGTGGCATTTATTTACCAACTCCAATACTACAACATTATGATTCAAATGTGATATTTAAAAATATGAATCAAACCAAACTCTAGAGCACTTCTACACTATTGTGCAGAGTATTTATTTACAGCTAATTTTAAAAGGCAACTAGGGAAGCAAGCATCAGTTGGTCATGTGAATACAAAGCTGTTGTAGTCTTTGTGAATACAATTTGAGCTTGAAATGCATATTGATGAATGGCAAAAATATTTGAATCCAAAAAGACAGCAAGTGAAAAATATAAATGGACAAAACCAGAGCTATCATTACTTTAAACATCCAGTCCTTTAAGGGACACAGTTTGGTCCGATTATTTGAAAACTAAAAACAATCATTAAGAGGCATTCCGGATGGGGAAGTAGAAAACGTAAATTTAGAGAGAAGCAATCACAATGATCCGTTCCTGAAACCATTACCTGTTTAAAATCAGCTAACTAGTCAGTTTGCCATACTACTAACAACAGTTATTTAGTTATCAACCCAAATGCTGCCATCCCACACAGCTGGATAGGTGTATTTTTTCAATGGATTGGCTCTTCAGATAAAGCAGTGTCTTATAACTGAAGAAAGAAAGTGGCGTAAGTGAGAAACAAAGAAGGAGAAATTCGCTTTTGAACCTCATCCGCAAGTCACGCTTCTATCTGCTAAAATTTATTTTCGGTGTCGAACCTGACTCCCGTCAGGAAGTTGGACAATTCAACCAATCAGCGTGTTTGACGCGTGTGTGCGTCGGCTCCTCTGCGACGTATATAATATTATAAAATTATCCCCTAATTACAGGTTAATTCTGCCTTAGAGCTGTAAAAATATGAGGAAATACGATGAAATACAAGGTTAGGTATAAAAAAGGGGCCTAATATCAATTGTATTTATGATTCAAGTGAGTCAGGTACAGATACTGAAATACTGTGTTTGGTATACATCCCAGCGTCGCTTCTTCATTTGTTTTTGTTTCTTTTAGTCTACAAAATTCCCCACTTCCTTTTACTATAAAACCATTAGCTGTAGTTTCATGCAACATGTACAGGAAAGTCCAGGCAACCCGGAAGTTTTTTTTCTGCCCTTTCCTGCCTGACAGTTACTAACATAACATACTGTATTGATTGACAGTTGTGATATTTAATACATAAATTGATATATTATTATTACATATGGTTTGGTAAATCTTTAGGTTGTTAGTTTGTTTGAGGCTATGTGTCCGCACAGAAAAAAAGAATCAATGGAACAAGGCATCAATATATTAAGATGGAAAACTGTTGGATAGATGATTTCCAAAGGCATTGATATATTGATGAATTCATTGAAGTAATATTTACACTTAATTTTATGAATTTGATTGGCACTGGTAATTTTTAATCACCGATGATTAAAATCTATTGACAGCAATCACTATTGCAACAAGATAACAAGCCCTATAATTATTAAGGCTGATTTTAAGGCAGAAGTGCCGATACATTTGTCACAGACAAATGTCTGGTTCTATTCAGGCTCTGGCTTGAATGTATTACGACACAGTAGGGTCAATAAAATGTTCCTGGTGAAAAGCTTTTTCTAGTGATGAGGACAAGCAAGGGATGCCATGGTGAGGAATCTTTCCCACCGGTTAATAAACTCATGACAACATTTTACAGCAGGGGGGTGTCCCCGTTATGCAGTGCTGCTTTTTTTGTTTTTTGAGTATAATAAAAAGTAAAATAAAACTGAGTAAAATAAAACACATCTAAAATAAAAACACATTGTTCTCAATGTGATATTTAGAGGAACGGGGCACAGGGACGAGCAGCGGAGGGAGATCGCGGACGCAAATTGCGCATGGAGAGGGAGACAGGTCCCGGTCGCTCCCTCTCCGCCGGCTATTTTAGATCCGGGGCTATTCATAAAACATTTGGGGCTGAAGCCCTGGATGCCCACCCCTAACAAAGCCACTGTCACAAAATAAGATATTAGTTGATGACGCTCAATATCTGTAGAGCACTTACTTTGATCTTTAACATTAGAATCCTACGCCATCGTCTTTTGTAACCTTAACGTCTAGAGCTTTCTTTCTCTCCTCTCCTCTGCTCTCGTCCCGTGATAAGTAAAATCTGACTCCGCTAGATTGTGCTGTGACTTTCAGTTTTGTAGCATGCATTGTCCGACTAAGTATTGATAACACGCTTAGTATTTTACAAATCTAAATTTAAAATAAATAAATAAATAAATAAATTTTATTAAATGGGTTTTATTTCTATTACGGTAACACCAATAACCGTGGCAACCCACAGGTCATCACACACATTACCGAGACTAACCCTGGAACTACACCAGGCGTGTTGTTGCAGCGTACTGGCGTGGGGCGGAGTGCCGTAAGTGCACGCTTCCTATTTAATCCATATTAATCCACTATTGGTGCTACACTGCCCACGTCAGCCACGCGGGCCGCAGCATTTCCCTATTTCTGCGTGAGAGGTCTATTTGTTTTAGACTGCACGTGGCTACACAAGCTTTTTCCATAGAAACACAAATAAAAACAACATAGAAATGTTTTTTTGTGAAGAGTGGAATCAATTTAAATGTGTTTTATATGATTCTATATTGTACCAGAGACCTAGGGCTGTCTGTCAGATTTGCTTTTTGATCCAGACCCGTATTAAATACAAAGAACAAATACTCACACAGCTCATATTTCAATTATATTAAAGATTATTTATGGAAGACTACTATAAAAAATGTTTTATGCCTTTTAATTGGATAACTGCAAGACTTTTTAACTAAAGTGTATGCAGAGATCATAGGACATATTGTAAGACAGTCTAAACAAGATCAACATGTTATGTAATTTTTAAACAAGTAATAAGCAGAAATCAAAGATTTCTATATTTTCCACACAATAAAATTAAAATCGCTGTTGTTTTCAATATTCCTCTTTTCTCTACAACATCGACGTGTCTTGATGCTTCACCACGTAGCCGGTGTAGCTGGTAAAAAAAACAAAAAAAACATGCACCGCTCCGCACCCGTATGCTGCGCCTGGTGTAGTTCCAGGGTAACCCTACTCATAATGTATAATAATCTATGACAGGAAATGAAGTAGAGTTTTCTTCCATGTTTCGCAATGACAATTCAAAGAATCCAGAACAAAAAGCCCCCAAAACAAGCTTTGGAACATTTTCCACAGGTTACTGCGAGATTACTCACTGCATTTCTTGGCGGCTTCCACACAGAGGTCCTCAGCGGTGTGAAAATCCTTGAAGTACTCCAACTGGTGCATGTCAGGCAGGTAGAAGTGAACCTCCAGGCCCCTCAGAGAGCAGGACGTTGGGGAGGAGGAGAGCTGGGCCCTCTTGCTGGACCTCCTCATCTTCCCGCACAGTTGACGGCTTAGCTCCATCATCTCCAGAGTTGGCATCCAGACACTTTCTAAAATTAATACATTTTCATCACCACATTATTCTAAATTAAAGACAACAAAAAGACACAAAAAACAAGAATTGTCAATCTATTGAATACAATTGACTATTGAATAATTTTAGGAAACAGCTTATGTTTCTTGTTCATATGTCAACATTATTTTTTTCATCTTTTTTTGGCAACTGTTTCTTTATTTGGACAACATATGGACTCAACAGCGTCATTAAGTTTATGAGCTTGTAAATTTATGTGGCCCCTTCTCAAGCCCCCCCCCTTAAATGGGGTTAAGACTAGGTTCTATGTGAAATGTGGGTTTGTGAAGCCCTTTGAGACTGTACTGTGGGTTAGGGTTATATTACTATTAGGGCTATATAAATAAACTTGACCAAATGTTTTCTAAATATAAATCAGGTATACAAATTAAATGTTTTATGTGTTAAAGGTACAATATGTCATTTCAGGTGCTAGGGGTCTCTCAATCAAAACAATAACAAACAAGATGGAGTCTGATGACATCAGAAGTAACGTGGGACCATGGGAGTTGTAGTCTTGATTTGTCACATGTGCGCTTTACGGGGACTGCTTTGGCGACAGAACAAGCAGTAAACTGCAATAAATTGTGCTCCATCAAACAATAGTTAGTAGAGTAATAGTAGAGCAATACAAACAATAATGGAGTAGAGTTGATTAAAAAAAAAAGTTATGTGGAGTCCTCTGACGTTCCCCGTGTTGCCCTGTAAGTTCTAGCAGTAGAGGAGGTAAAGGGGATAGACGCCATGACAGGCAACCTAATGAAACGCTCCGTGACCAACATTAAAATTACATTACAATTAAGGATTTCTCTGAGTTTGAAAATTGTTGGAAACATCTGGGATAATTTAAGTATATAACTCAACAAAATATATAAAATATATAAGAAATTTTAATGTAGAAAAGTTACTTATTGTACCTTTCAATAATAAATGTGTATACATTAGTTGGCATATCAGCCAACGATATGCTTGGAAATAAAAAATTTCCCGTTTTATGAGATGCATGTGCTCTGATGCAGTTGATTAGAAAAGATACAGCTTTGACATGCCATCCCCTTCCAACATTATTAGACTGGCTGAAACTTTGACTAAATAGTCAAACAGCTACTGTATGTTCTCCACAATTGTTGGAGAGAGGCGGGGGAATTCACACAAACTCTGAGAATCGTTCTCCGTCATCAAGTGGTAAAAAGGCTACTTATAATAATTCAAGGTATTTTTAGGGCAACTTACTTCGGTAAAGTTGGAAACATATTGACAGATTCGAACTTCCCGGATCAATAGCTCAATAACATTGCTCTCTATGAAGTACAATTGCCCGCCCCCCCTCTCCACTACCCCGCCGGTCAGCATTCACAAGTGTAGTTCCGTACCCGAGTACACTTGTGTGACGTCATCAATTACTCGTCGCGCCTGAGTTACACTTTTCAGAGTTCCCGTTGAACGCAGCGCACCAGAGTTTTTACAAGTTCCCGTTGAATGCAGCATCAGATCGCTCGCACCCGAGAGTTCCCGTGGTAATTATACGATACGAATATACAATAGTCATGTGAATGGCCCCTGATGTGAAAGCCCCCTAATTCTCCCCGACATTGTCACTCACTCAGACACACACACACACACACACACACACACAGAGACAGAGACAGAGACAGAGACAGAGAGAGAGAGAGAGAGAGAGAGAGAGAGAGAGAGAGAGAGAGAGAGAGAGCCGCCCCCTCACGCAGATCTCCGATGGAGCGGGAGAGAGATGATTATTAAGAATAGCGAAAATAGCCTATTGTTACTCATTTGTGTCATTCAAGTTATAAAACATGAGACAATCGCAGTGTGCATATAGTTGTATTTATTAAAACAAATAGTGTGTCATATAGAAGAAAAAACTTTTTTTTAACGAATCCTAACCCTCGACCAATCTGAAAAAAAAAACAGACTGTTGGTCGACCAACATTTGTTTTGTATTGTTCGTCTTCTTCGCACCCAGCCAAGAGCTGCGGAGGACCCCGGCGGGACCTATCCAAGTACGGAAGAGAAGGCTCTGATCATGCTGTGGGCAGTGATGCTGCCATCACATCATCCTGATGACTCATACGGGTACACTCCCTGCACGCATCCACACACGGATGCGTATCAACAGTAAAATGATGTCACCTCCACACGGTCCTTCTATGCTCATGGAGTAACGAGCACCAAAGTACTTTAGTCATTTCATCCATTCGAAGTAGAACTTAGTAAAGACATTATATACACTCAGTGTGCACTTTATTATTAGGTACACCTGGACAATCCAATGTAATCCAATACACCAACTCAGCCATAGATTTTGCTTTATGTTGCCTATAATGTTCAGTTTTTTACGCCGTCATAGAAAGAGGTGTTAATTCAATTCTATGTTTTAGCATGGAGGTCATAGTTGGTGGTGGTGTACTGAGCTGCATTATAATCAGAGGTATTTCTAATATTCTGCCCCCCTCATGTATGTAAATAGGGAGGACAGAAAATGAGAAACACCTGTCAATATAATGTTGTTCAGTAACAGTAAGTTAAATGTAGTAACACCATTTAACTATGACCTCAGTCATAAACATATATTTGAATTTAAACAGCGAGCCGCGATGCGCTGTGTGTTCTGACACCTTTCTATCACAGCAGCATGAATCTTTTCACCAATTTGTGCTACAGCAGCTCTCTTGTGGGATGGGACCAGGCGGGCGAGCCTTCGCTCCCCACACCCATCAATGAGCCTTGGGCGCCCACGACCGACGGCTGTTTTGGAGATGCTCTGACCCAGTCGTCTAGCCATCACTACGTGGTTCTTCTCAAAGTCGCTCAGATCCTTACGCTTGCCCATTTTTCCTGCTTCCAACACATCAACTTCAAGAACTGACCGTTCACTTGCTGCCGGATGCATCCCCCCCTGGACAGGAGCCATTGGAAAGAGATGATCAATGTTATTCACTGCACCCCTCAGTGGTTTTAATATCGAAAGCACAAATGAACCAAACCATGGGGACTGGATCTATCAAAGTGCTGATTTAGGATTGCTCATGCGTTTCAATCGGTGCATATCCTGGTAAATTACTGACACCACCTATACCTTTTGTTGTAAACTGTAATCAGGAAGGATACACACGAACAGTCGTACGCAGAAAAAAAGGCACCGTAGGCACTTCATGGAAAGTTACGCTGTGACACAGCTGTCACAGTTATTACACAATCGTCTGGGCCACAGTCATCTGGTGTAACGCAGTGTAAAATCCATCAAAACTTCATCTGAAGAATGAAGAATGATTTAATAGTCACACATTATACCACACACATGCAGAGGGTGACACACACACACACACGCAAGAGTGGCCAATGATGAGATACAGTCTCTGCTTTTATCCCATCCTGGCCGTCCTTCCTCCAGGGGCAGCCAGGAGCAGTGGGCATTTTATCTGAATTTTAAACCAATGTGAGAAATGTCACAGTAAATAAAAAGTTTCCATGAGTTGGAAACTAATTGAGGCCAATTAACTGTCTAGCAATATTTATGTCCCACTACTCATGTCTTTTCTACCCAGGGTTGGATGTTTATTATTACACTGCTAGAGTGGCAGACAAGCAATGAACACACAAGATAATTCATTATTAATCGCGATTAATTGGATGACAATCACCAAGTAAAACGTCATGATCTTGATAGGCCTAATTACAGGCTCTGTGATATCAAGACAAGTACTTACTTTAAGTACATTTACTATTCTTTTACTCACTAGGAATGCTTTCACTTTTGCTTTGAGCCACTTTGAGTAACGGTGTTTGTACTTTTACTTAGAAGAAGAAGAAAAGATTTATTAATCACACATTTACCACACACATGCGGAAGGTGACACACACACACACACACACACACACACACACAGGAGTGGTGAACGATGAGATATAGTCTCTGCATTTATCCCATCCTGGCCGTCCTTCTTCCAGGGGCAGCAGGCAGCCCTCACTTTGTTGAACTCACCAATTCCAGGTGGTGGGTGTAGTGGTCAGGGCCAGGACAGGAAGTGTTCTGCACGTTTTTAGTCGGGGTCCTTATGTTGGAGGAGACCCAATGCGAACACGGGGAGAACGTGCAAACTCCACACAGAAAGGCCCCTGATCGGGAGATAAGAGAGCACGGTGCCAACAGTGCCCCAGGCGGGAATCGAACCCAGGACCTTCTTGCAGTGTTAACCACTGAGCCACCGTGCCACCAAAGTGGCAAAGTGTGTACTAGTTAATTTCGTTACGTATAGTAAATTTGGAAGCTCTACTGACATATTTTAGGTCTATTATCGGTGCCATTTTTACTTTTAATACCAATTTTACTGTTTTTAATCGTATTTTGCGTATTTGCTTAATTTTTAGGTTGTTTATTATGACTGCATATGGCTTTTTTTCTGCATATGGCTCCTTTTCCTATATTTCCTATTCCTATTGTGATTATTATCTGTTTGTTTTGATGTGTAGCGCTGTGAACACCGCGATCTCCCCGGATCGAGCTGTTTACGGACGGTGAGGACGGATCATCGCGGAAGTGGAGCATTTAAAAGGTTAGAGCACTTACCGAGTAAGCTAGCCCGCTAGCCAGCTAGCCCGCTAGCCAGGCAGCTGGCTCCTCACTTCCGCTCGGCTCCGAGCATTCAGACCGCCGCGCAGGTTTTCCGTTTCTTGTTTCTTGTTTCTTTTAAACCAAACGAACACACCGACAAATACTGGATATTCCGAGAAGAGCTGGTTCTTCTTCGCCGTCAAACTCTGTGTCTGTGTCTGTGTCGCTGCAAAGAGCTTACGTTGGCAAGAAGTGGAAGCTAATTGGTTGTTCCGTCGCAACGTCAGCGCGCAGCACCAGAGCTGGAAGGGCCTCCGCCATTTTGGACTGAAGGCGATTTTTATTTTTATTTAATTATTATATATATATTTTTTAATACAAATAAACAATAACAGTTCGATTTAAACAGATATATCAGTAAAAAATAGAAGTAGATAAATAAAAGGACAAACGGTTAAATACAAAAACAGTATGTCAACAGGGGTCAACATAAATAAATAGAAAGTAACTCAAGTGAAAACATTAAATTGGGAGCAGTGTCCGTTTTAAGAGCTTTTTTTTGTGGAAGAAATTGTCTTAATGGCTCTGTCTCTTTCTCGAAAACGTGAAAGTGGGGTTTTACAAGCAAATTAACTAGCAAATTGACACTTGTGAATGCAAAACTTTGCAAAAATAAAAAAAAAATAATAATGAGAAGATGAGAAAAAAATCACTCAGTGTGGGGATCACAGCTTCAATCAATATCACTTCTGAGTCTAACGGAGAAAAGACCTACACCCGGTACCACCGATAAATGATTTTAAATAAAACTCCTTTAACCATGTTGACCGAAAATAATGTTTTTACACTGCTCTGCCAGAAGGCCATCCCAGCGGAAACAGAGACAGGGTGACCATCTCGGCGAGATTACAACACGCCTCAAATAACATCGATACACCGCTGTTTACAGGCATCTGATGATGGGGAAGAAATCCCTGACAGCCAAACAAAACACTGTTACGAGTGAATAGTTGACTCACCCAAACAAATGTTATTATTCAACCATTCATCTGTTTTTCTAAAGCATATCTCTATTTTTCCACATAGAACAGCGGTGAGGTGGGGAAATTGTGCTTGTACATCACGGACCAGCGGGAAAGGCCCTATTCGCCTTCCTCGCTGGTCCGTGATGTACCGCACAAGCACGATCTTTTCAGTGTTATAATTGCGCACGAGTAGAAATTTTAAACCACCAATTTCAGAGAATATATGATACAATTCCACGTTGAATTTGAATTTAGGAATCGTTTTTTTTTTTATGAAATGTGTTTTATTTTTCCATAAAAATTTTGAAAAGCAGCATGTCTATGTCTTTGATTGCTTTATTATCACTATGTGAAGAGAGCAGCATAGGTGACCCTACTTCTACTTTTCAAGGGCAGATCCCTTGGAAGCCACTGGGTGCATTTCCTTTGTGCTTTCTCTACGATTGGGGCAAAATTTTTAAAGTACTCGTAGTGATTTGATCCTCGTGGATAGAGATCCCCAACTATGTCACTGCGTCTTTGGCAGGAATGGTGGATATTGAGCGAATAACAGTCTTTCACTTCTAATTATTCACATTTGTTTACATTCAAGTATAAACAGGAGCTGTTGTAACGCCTCCCAGAGCCGGTGTCAATGTGATGGTGTCAAAGCTGAGGAGGGGGAGGGGGAGGTCTGATCCCCCGTTTTACACCAAATCGTGGAGTTGTGCCAGAGTTTAATTTAATAGAGCAACACAACAAAGACGTTTAAACCATGACACAGCATAACTTGACTCCAAGTGTCCGTTTACCGATGACGTGTTTTGAGAAATGTTCTATTGCGCTTCTGGTTTGGCTGAGATCCGTATAGAGCGGGACCATGTAGAACCTCACTCACAACCTCCGCGCTGCTGGGAAATGGCTTCCCTCTCAGGCCGACTGCGTGGACAACTGATACTTGCTTTCTATTATTCCAGGTTCTACTGTAGGTTCTACTGTTGTTGTCCCGTTGGCGTTTTCAGTCCAAAATGGCGGCAGCGCTGCCGCAGCGCCACCTAGAGGCGGTTGTCCGAAAAGCACCGGAGTTCCGTCTCTTGGTTTCTACTCTCTTTGCTGGCGGGGGGCAGGCGCAGTCGCCTTCCTGACAAGTAACGTCCCTATTCCCGAAAGCAGCGCAACAGAACGGCGCCACTCGGCAGCTGATTGGTTCTCCGCCCTGTCACTCAAAGCTTCGGCCCAACCCCACGGGAGGGTCCGCAACCCCAAGAGTCCCCCGAAGGAATTGCAGGGGTCCACAGGATGTTACTTTTTCTAATCCAATTATAGATATATCTATATATCTATCTATCTATATATATATATATATATATATATAGATAGATAGATAGATAGATAGATAGATAGATAGATAGATAGATAGACAGATAGACAGATAGATACTTCATCCCCTCAAACAAAATGAGGTTTCTTTTCTCGCCCATTTCCCACGACACACACTTCTTGGATTCCAAGAAGTGATGCAGCTGTTCTGAGGGCAAAGGTCCTCCACGTAAATTCAGTTTGGAATTGATTTGAATTGTATTCATACTTTTCATAGTATTTATATTGTAACGTATTCAACAAGCACCTGACACAATTTCATACTTTATATCATCTCTGTTATTAAGGGAATAGCCACCACGATGGGAGACAACATGAATATTTGGTTAAGGCGTGATTGAGACATGGAAAAAGGTCATTGAAAGCTGTGTTCACTTCTTATGTAGAGTGTATTTTACTCTCTGTGTAAGACATTTGCTGTAAATATATTAGAAATTACACAAATAAATACAATTTGTTTAATTATTTGTTAGTGTCTTACGGCCCCATTTAATTCATTCATATTCATTTCATAACTATGTGTAATATACTGATAGTTAAATTCAAGATATGGCGGTGGGGTCGTTCAGAGCTCAGACAGTGCTATGTACAGTATATTCAACAGTTATGTTCTGACGGAGAAGCAAATACTCACTGAATTCACAGTTCAATACCTGCTTCTGCAATAGTACAGTACCGTAGAAGATGTGACACCTTGCACACACCCACTCACTACAAACCTCCGCTTCCAATTACAATTTAGAAACCCACTCCTTGGGTGGGGCTGACTGGACCCACCTTGCACCTTGCCCCCCCCCACCGTCGGAAAGTCCCAGAACAAGATGGATAAAAGTCCAAGCCCCGGTCCTTCTCTCACTCCGGTCCCTGAACAGCACATCCTCAAGTAAGTTCTCCATCACGCTGAACACACTGTCTGTGCTTCCAGTGCTTAATGTGGATTTCTATACAAAAAGATGATCACAGGATTATTTCTGATATTTCTGATATGATTACTAATATGCCTGCACCTATTTTGGGTAGATATGCTGAATGTTGCATGTATATGCTGTGTGAATATATTTGTATCTATATTATTTTTATATATGTTTCATTTTTCCAGTTTCCAGGTTTTTCAGGTCTCCTCACACATCAACATGCAGAATCTGACTGAGTTTTCAACCAATGGAACATCACAGATGCGCCTTTCTGTTATCATCAAAGTGTGTGTGGTCGTCCCCTTCTTCTGCATCTTCCTCTTCTGCATCGTGGCCATGCTGCACGTCTTCGCGTCCCACCGGCAGTTCCTGGAGAGCACGCGCTACATCCTGTTTTCCTACATGCTGGTCAACGACACCGTGCAGCTGCTGACCTCCGTGCTGCTCTTCCTATTCGTGATGGCCCGGTTGCAAATCGCCACCGTCTTCTGCGCTCCTCTGATCTTCCTGTCCGCTGTCACGTTCCAGAACACCCCTTTAATCCTGGCCACCATGTCGCTGGAGCGCTACATGGCCATCTTCTACCCGCTGCAGCTCCCTACGGCGTGGCGCTCAGACCGCATCTGGATCACCATCCTGTCCCTGTGCCTTGTCAGCTGCATCCTCCCCGTGGTGGAGTTCTGCATCGTGCAGCCTCCCCCCGGTGTGGACGTCCTGTCAACCCCCATCTCATGCAGAGGCGAAATCCTCAACTCATCCTCCATCCAAATGCTGTTCAAGGTCTCTCTGAACGGGCTGTTTTTTGTCGTTGTGGCCGTCATCATCCTGTTCACCTACATAAGGATCCTGCTGCAGACCAGGAGCATGAAGAAGGACCGGGCGTCGGCGGCCAAAGCCACGCACACCGTGCTGCTCCACGGCTTCCAGCTGCTGCTGTGCATGATGGCCTTCACGCAACCCGTCACCGAGAGGTTAATCGTGCACCACAACAACTTGCTGCCCCCCGCGGACGTGGCCTTCTTCAACTACTTCAGCTTCATCCTCATCCCGCGCTTCCTGAGCCCGCTCATCTACGGCCTGCGGGACCAGAGTCTGAGGGGTTACATGAGGAGACCCAGGTGGTGCTGCCCTCACAGAGTCAGGCCCAACACCACTGGAAAGCCTCACATCTGTTCTTTTTAGTTTGTTTTTGCAGAAAGATGAATGGTTGCAATGCACAATGATTGATGATGTATTAACGGCAGTGTCATGGTATTGAGTTGAACTGAGTTAGATAGCCAGTGGGAAAACTTGATGCTGCAGCATTTCACCTGATGAGATGAGATGACGGCTGTCAACCTACTGCAATTAAACTTTAACAGATATTGACCTTGCATCATGCCAGCAACCTTGATAAGGGGGATTTGTTCTTGACTGAATTTTAGATCGAGTAAAAATACATATTTTTCCCGTGAGCAAGGGACATGGTTTCTCCC
>OMKR01050225.1:0-15109 GCA_900302355.1 Cyttopsis rosea | reverse complement strand
TGTCTATCCAGACTGGAAAGAAGAGGTGTGATAGCTGTGGAAGGGGGCTGGGTGTGTGGATCAGAGCCAGGATTGTTCCATTGTCTGTCAAATCTGCAGTAGAACTCATTCGGGTTGTTTGCCAGTCATTAATCAAGGTCATTCATAGAGTGGGGGGGATTTGGTTTTGTAGTTTGTGATCTCCCGTAGTCCCTTCCAGACTGACAAGGAGTCGTTGGCTGAGAATTGTTGTTCCAGCTTCTCAGAGTACTGTCGTCTGGCCTCCTTAATCGCCTTGCCAAACGTGTACTTAGCCAGTCTAAACCTATCCCTGTCTCCACTCGTGAAAGCCCTCTCCTTCTCTAAACGGAGCTGCCTGAGTCTTGCTGTGAACCAGGGTTTGTCATTGTTATAACTCACCCTGGTGCGTGTTGGAATACAGCTGTCCTCACAAAAGCTGATGTATGAAGTCACAGCCTCTGTGTATTCATCCAGGCTCTTGGAAGCAGTCCAAAAAAATGTCCAAGTCTTTATTATCCAGGTCGTCACTCAGTGACGCTGCTCCAATTCTTAGATCTCCGCACAACAGGTTTACAAAGTTTTAGTTTCTGCCTGTATGTCAGGATCAGATGAAATAGAGTGTGGCCAGATAGTCCCAGAGCCACGCGGGGGACTGCGTGATAAGCTCTGCTGATGGTGCTGTAACAATGATCCAAAGTCTTCTCCTCCCTGGTCAGGCATTTAATTAACCGATTATATTTGGTGAGTTTGTGAGTTAAGTTACCCTTGTTAAAGTCTCCGAGGTCAATAACTGGGGAGTCCGGATTCCCTTTCTCCACTCCTAATATTTGGTCGGCGAGTTGCCGTTGAGCCTCGTGCATGTAGGCTTGCAGGGGGATGTAAATGCCATAAGTGAATTCACAAGGAGAGTAAAACGGTCTACAAGTGATGAAAAATGATTCCAGGTCAGGAGAAGAAGTTTGTAAAATCACTTTCACATCGTTGCACCAGCCTTGATTTATAGAGAAACAAATCCCTCCACCTTTTGTTTTGTGTGAAATGTTCGGGTCGCGATCCAAGGGTAAGGCAGTATGCACGGCGGAGTCCGGTGTAGATTCCGTAAAACACAAAACAGAACAGAGAGAAAAGTCGCTTTGTCCTGATAAGACACAATTCGTCCATTTTGTTGCAGTGAGCTGACATTTGAGAGGGGTATTCCCGGTAGAGGTGTGCGTAATCCTCTCTCCCTGAAGCGCACCAGAGCCCTGACACACTTGCCTCTCCGTCTCACTACTTGGCCAAGGGCCAGAGCCGCTTTGACCAAAATGTCCAGTAAATCCACAGATGAGAAGAGAAAATTGGGACATAAATCAGATGTTGTTGAGTCCCTGATCTTTAGTATCTCGTCCCTTGTGAAAATAAGGGAGTGGAATCACAATAAACTGAATTAAAGACTAAAAACAAACGAGTGCGCACTAACACACTATGGCGGCCGTTCGCGGCGCCATCTTGATCGAAGAGACAAGTATAAAAATAGAAAATGAAATACAAAATAGAAAACCAAACTTAATAACTAGAACCAGAATGTTGGGGTGTGCCTTCATGATACTCAAATCCCTTTACAAAGAAAGGGTAAGAGAGAAACAAAAAATACAAATAAATTCATATTGAACAAATGATGGTCGTACAGGTGTAATGTACAGAATCCAACTTTCCCATCTTTTCAAATATGTGTCCTGTTGCAGTCTAATAGAAAAAGTCATTCTTTCCATCCTAAAAATAAATAATGTCAATCAAATCATCAACTGTTGGTATTTCTGGTTTTAGCCACTTTCTAGTAATGGCTTTCCTGCCCGCTGTGCTTAGAATCCTAAATAAAAATATATATCGATCATAAGAGGTAGCATTTTCTGATGTTGTTTTGTTGGTGCCAGACGGGTAATATCGTGATAACATTTTGGCCATATCGTCCATCACTAGCTGAGCCTTACCAAAACAGGCTCTGAACTTCACTTTGTAATATATACGTTTGATTCTAAATGCTCTGTGAAAGGTTGTGGAAAGATATAGATTCATTTGACAATCATAAAATACACATAATACCGCTTCACCTAACGACAGTTATCACATACACTTACAAGCTGTCGAGGATTAAATTACACAATAAAGCCCACGGGTTTATATCCATTGTGATCCGCTAAGGGGAGGGCAAGATGCCAAGCCCGTCAATCACATAACAGAAATAACAAATGGACAACTCTGAGTTAATTTGTGCAAGGTCCCTATTCTGAGAGACCATTTGCTAGCCATTTCTTCATCACCTGCTTAAAATGTATCTCTTCAATGAGTTTCAGCGAGACTCAAAGTTTATTCCATTACTTGTGTGATAGTGTGTAGCCAGTTAACTAATCCTCTCCTCTCCGCTTTTTTGTTGTTGTGTACCGTGTGGCAGGCATAAATGGGGAGCGGTCCGGTCCCCGTTTCTCCAAACAAAACCAATAATAACATTTGTTTTTATTGTAGATGTATTTCTTGTAATTTAATGAAACAAAAAAACTGTGCGCAAGCCAACGGGGACCCTTCCCCTTAGCCCCTCTCTGCTGTCTGTCTGATGACAAGATGGCACAAGTTTTCCTGAATGTAGCTGCATATGTCAACAGTAAAACTCACTAGCGTTGCTAGAAAGGTTATCGCAGTAATTTACCGGGAACTATGTGTGAAATGGTTATATGTGTAAAGATTTTATAATGATGATTTAACACATTTACTGGTATAAAGTTGCCACATTCAAGTTTATCCTTTCCCTCTTTTAGTATCAGTGAAATTACTGCTTCCCTCCAGGAGGAAGTCTTGGTCTCCTTAAGGACCAAGAACAGGGATCAGTGAATCCTTCATTACTTTGTACCATTCTGATGGGAACCCGTCTGGGCCTTGTTTGATATGAGATGAGTTATAGCTGTACTAATTTCTTTCTCCGATATTTCAGCTGCAAGCCGATTACTCTGCTCACTGGTAAATTTAGGGTAGGTGTACCCTAAACACGTGTTTTTTCGCCAATTATTTTACCTCGTACAGCTTTACATGCATTCCAAAGTATCGGAGGGGAAACCTCGGCCCTTCATATGGTTTAGGATGTGACCGTTTCATCCCCACTAGGGATGGGAAAAGAGTACTCGATTTGGATGTCAGTATTCGTTCAACGTATCAAGTACTTGCATTTCTACATTTTTACTAGAGGGTGCACACAATAAGGTTGGGGAAAAACGATCGTATTACTTTAAATAATATATAATGCAGTCACGCACCGTTAATTCATTTTAAACAGTGTATTATAAATATAGTATTTTCATTTCATTATTTTGTTTTGTTTGTAAACAGCTTAGCTTACCGCTTACCTGTTTTTTTTTTTTATATACATTTTTTAATATGCACTTGGAGGACCAGGGCAGACTCTTTTTGACAAAAGTAAATGGGCTTGACTATTTTCAAACGGGTCCCTTGACCTCTCACATCAAGATATCTGAATGAAATTGGGCTCATTAGAACCACAAAAGTCTCACCTTGAGAGCCCTGCCAGACATGTGTTAGCTACACAGGGTAATTTAGCTTCAGGGTCCTAAACAGACCCGGTTCTGCATGCAGTGAAAATATGTTATTTTCGCCTTTTTTTCTTTTGCCTATTTCTGCACACTGTGGTACCTAAACAGTCATGGAATTGTCTAAATTGGTTATTGCTACAAAGCTTTGCATTTACATCCATGTGTGATGAAATATGGCCTCCATTTCAGTAACCATTTCAATTTTGGGTTAGGGACATACAGTGATACAGTGTCAAGCTGCATCTCAAAATGATTCCTTAGGGTTCTGAAGGTGTAAGGCAATTGTATGTGGCACCAACTGTTGACCCCCATCACTCGGAGCCCAAGAAATGGGCTTGGGGCTTAAGAGGTTAAAGAGAGACTCACCCTCTCTTCTCCCGGGTCGCCAGTATGTGCCATTTTCCAGTACTTTCCAGATCACGTACAGTCACATCGGATCCTGGGACCTAAAAGCCTTGAGCCTTTCCTTGTAGTCCATAATCCTGCCAGAGCTCCCCGTACAATAAGCGCTGAACCTTTTCCAAAAGAGACCCCGGTTGTTTAATGACGGTCACTGGGAGACCCCTCTCTGCCATGTCTCTGGTCGCTTCCTCCGCCAATCCATACAGCACCGTTCCCTCCTGGTAGAAAACTTAGCCTGGCCGGGAACAGAGTTTGAAATCTGATTTTCTTCTCCTTTAACACAGTCTTCGCTTCAGCGTACTCCCTTTACTATTTCTAAACATAATTTACCCTTTTTCCAAGATGTTGAAATGTTATCAATGAGTGTCATCAATCCCCGCTTCTGCCAAGCCGGTCTCAATATTTCTTCTTTCATTCTGTAACTTGACATTTTGGCCACAATGGACCTGAGTCAGATGCCTCTCCGAGGTCCATTGTGGCCAAAATATCGAGTCCATAGATTCTGAAATTGTCTCAAGCGACCCTCCAAGTCCGTCAGTTTAGCGTCCAGGTGAATCTCAAGTTTCAGCAGCTCAGTTACTGCTTCCTCCGTAGCTTGTATCCGGGTTTCGGCCACATCAATGCTCTCTTCAGCCTCCCAGATTCTCGTGTTATATTTATTTCGTCCCGAATTACTTTCAGCTGCTGACTTTTGTCTTTCATAAACTCGCTCAGTTCTTTCAGTATGAGACCCAGGTTTATGTTGTCCGTTTCTCGTCGAGGTTCATTAGCATGTTGCTATCCTCCATAGTGCTGCTAGCAGGGGACACTTGGCCGACTCAGTCTCATTCGAGAAAGTCGCACTGCATTGACTTATTTCCTTTAAGCATTCTTGAGGCCCACAGTGTTGAATGAAATTGTAGTAAAAGTTTTAGCAAATTTGGATCGTAGTGGGCTACTTTTAACTCAAAGTGTCGGGAGCACATTCGTCACAAAAACATTTCTATTTAGTTTTATCTTGTGTTTCTATGGGAAAAGTTATAATAAGCAAAAGTAGAGAAATGCTGCGCAGCTGACATGGCCATTGTAGCTCCAACAGTGGATTAATATGGATTCTAGGAGTGTGGGAAAAAACCTGATTGATGCAAGAATCACGATTCTGTCTTCACGATTCAAAATCGATTTTCAAATTCCTAAAATAATTTTTTTTAATTGTGATAACGCGAATTTGTTTGTCACATTCATAGAAAAATGTTATTAACCACCCAGCCAAATTTGAATGATTAAAAAAAATGGTATATAAAATTTGGTTTCAAAAAACGTGAAAAATAAGTCAGTCCCCTGTGCTCAGACCCTGGGGCTGTGTCCGCTGACGACACCCCGAGCGACAGACTTGTTCCAGCAAGCTCAACTGAATTTAAAATAATAATACCATAAACAATATTCCTGTTGTCTAAGTATTGACAGTGGACCCAAAAGCATGCATGCGTGCACTAGACTGAGCGAGGCGCACACTGCGTCCTATGTGAATTGCCCAGCTCTGCAAGCGGCGAGCACAGCGCACACTGCCTCCTATGTGAAAGAAGCATAATTCTCTTCCCTGTATCTGCAAGACTTCATGTGCGGTTTAATTTCCGCCAAATGCGCTATTCCCCATATTGTGCCGGACCAGCCAATTCGTATACAAATAATGATTAAAAGTTAATATCTGAATAACAGACAAGTGCAGGGCTCTACCTACCACTACCGACAGCTCCCCGCAGGCCAGCAGCTGGACCAGGCGGGGCACCAGGCCGGATTGCACCACCACCTCTATCCGCTCGTTGGGGCCGTCCGTCAGATAGGACACGGCCCAGCAGGTGTCGGCCAGCATCTCAGCGTCGTGGTGGCTCAGGAGGCGTGCCAGGGCAGGGAGCAGCTGCTGCACAGCCTCCAGGGGCGGTGCCGGGTTCTTGTTTCGACACAGGTTGGACAGCATCCAGGTGACGTTGCGCAGGTAGCCAGACTGGTAATGTGCAGATGGTACAGTACGCTAGTTAATGATGTAGCATCCACATCAACAGGAAGCAGAACATGGCATTTAAGGGTAAACTGAATAATAGGAGTGTGATGATAGATGAGAGGGTGTCTTTAAGGACTTATGGTCATCCTATTGAGGAGATGGATTCATGGGAGGGTGAACGATCGATACACTGGACGTGGATGGCTGTTTTAATTCAGACTAAAAATGTAAAGTTAAAAATTATAAAATGGACAGCAGAACTCACAGGGAATACCGAGAGGTCCGGGGCAGCCAGCAGAGCCAGGAGAGGCTGGATACCTCCGTGCTTGATCACCTGGTCTCTGAAGTTTGAGCCATCACCTGCATAAAAGGGTGGGTGGTCTCAGTTTTCATTTTAAGCCAACTTGTGCATCAAAAAAAATATATATTATAATAATAAGAATAATGCGCAAACTAACTGTGACCATGATACTAGACCAAAAAAAAGGATGGATGCATTAGAATTAATGAGTAATTGCTAATTCACAGGGATTCTGCCATATGATCCAAACAACTCAAAATGCAGGGAATACAAGAGAGGAAAAATCAAAAACTCAGACAAAGAACGGAACAGGAGCATTGTGCACCAACAACTATCTCATACTCCCCCTACATACAGACCTATTTTTTCACTGCTTTTTCTTTTTTAGAGTTATTTATTGTTGCTTTTGGTGTTTTATGCTATTAACTTCTTCAGCGTGGAAACAAAGCTTTTCGCCACCATTAAAAAGTAAAACAAACAAAACAATAAGTCTATGTTTACTGTGAAATCTTTGGCTTATGACCAACATTTTATTCACAGGTTAACACATATTTAATGTCAGGTTTGTTGTATATCACCATTTGTATCTTAAGTTCTGGTTCACCGTTTATTTCAGTAATTGTATAGGACTGGATATTTCATTTTCAGACATTTGTCATTTATTATTAAGTTCAGTGCATATTACCATATTTCTTTATTGTGTATAGTTAGGTTTATTGCAATTGTATATGTTCTCTTTTTAATATTTTATTGTATTGCCTTATTATTTTGCCCACTGTGTGGATGTGAGCTGTCGAGACAAAGCAATTTCTATCCATCTCTACATCTATAGAGAACGCAGGAAGCAGACTAAGCGCTGAAGCAGAGTCACAGTGGATTGGACCAGTCTTCAGGTGACATTAGACTAGAGGGGATCTACCTGCAATGTTGCCCAGGGCCCAGATGGCCTGCTCGCTGATGTGCGGGTGCGGGGAGCCAACCAGGCTGACAAAGGCCGGGATGGCCCCGCCATCCACCACGGCGGCCGTCTGCTCAGAGGTGCCTGAGGCGATGTTGGTGAGGGCCCAGGCCGCCTCGAATTGGATGGGCGGGCACTCGGACAGCAGCAGGAAGCTGACAAAGTGGGGGATGAGGCCAGCACCGATGATGCCGTCGATGGGCGGGTGCTTCTCTCTGGAGAGGAGCTTCCTGGAAGGCAGAGCACAGTGCCCGCGTGAAGAGCCCCGCCTTTAAAAGTCTCCCGCTTCCAACACCATTACAATTCTTAAGATAGAGATGAAATTAGAAATAACACCTACATTTCTATCATATCATTTGACTATGATAGAGTATTATGAGGTGTTCAGGTTCACCAAGTATTGTTATTCAATATTGAAAAGTGCAACAATCACTGTTTACTCCACCTGACGCTAGACCGCAGCGGACAAATGAATTATACTTTCAAAGACAACGCCAGACATACGGTATGAGTTATGACTATAGACCATGCACATGACATATCAGGTAAGCCAATCTTTTAAGGTTTTGTCAAAGACCTTCTTCATATTGAAAAGTATCAAAGTAGACCAAGTGATCAAAAATACAATAGATACGCATTACATTACATAAGCGACTTATCCATGACGACTAGGAATCAAATGTAAGTGAATGTAAGATTTATACAAGAGTTACTGTGGCAATTCAAGACAGATTCAATTCAATAAGAAATTCTTATTCAGCGCCAATCTGTCGCTTAGATGCCTAAACACAAGGCATAAAAAGTGACGCTGGCCCCAAAATAACAATAAAAGAACAACATTTGAAACACTCCAATTGCTGTTGTCACAGAATTTTGGGACCATGGTTAAAAAAGAAAAGAAAAGAAAAAAAAAAAAGAAAAAGAAAAAACACAAAAAAGAAAACCGTCCTAGATTATCCCCGAGCTTCCCGCTGTCCCTTAGTGACCTTACCTGGCAGCCTGTGTGGTTTGCAGCTGATGATCCAGACTCTGGCTATTTATGCCTGCCACAATCTCCTCCACCGACCAGTGCTGAGGCGGCGGGTACACAACAACAAAAAAGCGGAGAGGAGAGGATTAGTTAACTGGCTACACACTATCACGAGATTGAATAGAATAAACTTCCAGTATCGCTGAAACTCATTGAAGCAGAGATCAATTTTAAGCAGGCGATGAAGAAATGGCTAGCAAATAGTCTCTCAGAATAGGGACCTTACACAAATTAACTCAGAGTTGTCTGTTTATGTTATTTCTGTTATGTGATTAAATGGATATTGTATTTGCACCTGTCGATCTTAGCATCTTGCCCCACCCCCCCTCCTTAGAGGATCACAATGGAAATAAGCCCGTGGGCTTTATTGTGTAATTTAATCCTCAACACTTTGTAAGTGTATGTGATAACTGTTAGGTGAAGCAGTATTATGTGTATTTTATGATTGTCAAATAAATCTATATCTTTCCACAACCTTTCACAGAGCATTTAGAATCAAATGTATATATTACAAGGTGAAGTTCAGAGCCTTTCCTGTTTTGGTAAGGCTCAGCTAGTGATGGACGACATGGCCAAAAATGTTATCACGATATACACTCACTAAACACTTTATTAGGAATGGAGATGCACTTTTTTCAGTTCCGATCCAGATACATATGTGCTGATACCGATCCGATGGAGATACTAATTCGGATACCAGAGCTCTTTTTCTTGAATATAAGAAGATTCTGAAGGGGTAAAGCACTGGTATAGCAATTGCATGGCAGCCATTACTGTACTCTTAACTGTATTACTAGGGTATATTTCTATACTAGAGTATAGAGGTATTTAAAGAACATTTATTGTGCAAAACTGCAATAATGAATAGAAAAGAATACAAAACATTTTATCAAGTAACTTCCATCTCTGAAACACACTTTTTCATGAAATACAATAAAATCAAGCTGCACAAAGTTAAAATAAAAACTGACTTATTTTTTTTATATTTGTTGTTATTTATTTCCCCTTTTGCCGGATGTTAAGTCTCTACGTTACGTCTCATGTGCAATAGGACTGCAGACATTCCTCAATAATCCCATCTGAATTTGTATGCTATTTTATATTTAATATATCCAAATTTTTAATCTAATTTAGTACAATTTACCCTGGGGGGGGGGTATATTTTATTGCAGTCTTTGTATATCAACAAATTTCCAACATATCGTCACGCTTGTTTCGTTTTGCCGTCACTTCCCCCATGCCGTTCCCGTCTGCCGGTGTACTTTCTATACCGTCCACCCTATACCGTTTTATTTTAATATATTTATTATACACCCGCAATCCGACTTTTGTTTTTTTTACCCAGAACCGAACCTGTAAATAAAATTACGACAAAACCACCCATGAACCACTTTTTTTGCGGGTCTGATGCTGAACTTCATGGTCCAGCGCAAGCTATGGAATGGAATTTGGCTCGTGACGTCAGTCCGATATCAGATACGTGAATGACGTCCGTATCGGCACCAGATACCGATATTGGATCGGTCCCATCTCTAATTAGGAACACTATACTAATACAGGGTAGGGCCTCCCTTTGCTCTCAAAACAGCCTGAATTCTTCTTGGCTGATGTTGGAAGATGTTGGAATCATTCCTTTGAGATTCTGGTCCATGTTGAGATGATTGCATCACTCAATTCCTGCAGATTTGTCAGTTACAGAAATCCTCAAACCAGCCCGTCTGGCACCAACAGAAAGTATTCAGACCCCTTCACTTTACTGTGTTGTAGATGTAATTGTAAATGGATCAAATTGTCATTTTTGCCCATCAATCTACACTCAATAACCCATAATGACAAAGTGAAAACATGATTTTTGAAAGTTTTTACAAATTTACAAAAATAAAAAATAAAAAACGTAAATCTCTCATCAAATCTCCAAGTATTCAGACCCTTAATTCAGTACTTTGTAGAAGCCCCTTTGGCAGCAATTAGAGCTTCGAGTATTCTAAGTAAGTCTCTACAAGCTTTGCAGACATGTATTTGGCAGATCCTGTCAAACTCTGTCAGATTGGATGGGAAGTATCTGTGAACTGCCATGAATTTGGTTGCATTCATCCTTCCCTCAATTCTGACCAGTCTCCCTGTCCCTGCCGCTGAGAAGGACCCCCATAGCATGTTGCTACCACCATGCTTCAGAGATGGTATTAGCCAGGTGATGAGCAGTGCCATGGAGTTCTGCCCAAAGAGTTCAATTTTTGTCTCATCAGACCAGAGAATCTTTTTCCGTGGTCCCTTTTCCACCACCATTTTGAGGGCCGGATTGTAGCCGGTGCCTAATCTGGAACCAGTTCTTTACGTTTCGACAGTAAAAGAACCGGTTCTGGAACCGGAAAACTGGTTCCAGAGCGGCACCACTTCGCTTCTGGGCTAGAACCAGGAACTGCTTACGTCAGGGGTTGGGAGCAAGGACAGGCGGCCAAACATAAGCGATAAAAATAATAAATAATAATAATAAATTAACAATAATGGCATAAGCACATATATGTGCGTGCAATGAACGTGCATAACAACGTACATGCAGTGACGTAATGTTGTGGCTCTCTGGCTCGTTTTTCCCATGGAAAAGCAAACCGGTTCTTTGAAGGTTCACAAGTTGAACAGACTGCGGACCAGCAGTTGCAACCCAGAACCAGCACTAGGTTCGCGTTGGTGGAAAAGGGGTATCAGAGTCCTTTAAAGGGGACCTATTATGAAAAACACACTTTTTCAGTGCTTGTGTACATGCATTTGGGTCTCTGATGAGCCTACTAACACACAAATTGTGAAAAAAAAAAAAAAAAGACAACCCAGTGAGTTTTATTTCTTCTTCAATTGTTCTACCTTGGTCAGAAAGAAAGGGGCTGGAGTAGACTCGCTCGCACGTCTGGAGGCTAAGCTAAGGGCTGAGCATAGGAACTGCTCTGTTTTTGGCTGCATAGAGCAGCACACATCCATGCCAAAACTGCAGACGAGGGAAATATTAGTATTTGCTGTGTAGTTCTTTCTGTGTGTGTGTGTACGGTAGGTTGACTGTGCGGCGAGCGATCTGCTCCGCGTTTCTCCAAACAAAACGTAGATGTATTTATTTTCCGACGTTTCCGTAATTGAAGGAAACAAAAAAGCCCCGGTCTGCCCTGCTCCAGACACCACGGGCGCTGCTCCGGACACTGCAGGCAAAGTCGGAACAAACTTTTAAATTAGGCATTGTACATGTAATATGAGTGACAATTTAGCAACTGCATTGCTTGTTTCTGGCCTCAAATTTGTTCAGAAACAAATTTTGGTGGACTGATGAGGTGGAATTAGTGAATGTTTATACAGAAATGGGACAAACAGTTCTGGGGTGGGCGTGGGGAGCGGCAGCGTTTTCATTTAAAGCGACATGCACACAGAAACAGTCAGTCAGGCATATGGAGGGATAGAGAGAGACATGTCAGAATGGCTAGAATGAATAATCTCAGTGGTATTTTCAGCAAAACACTTCAAAGACATGTTTTGGGGACCTCAGAGACCTATCTATATTAACCTAGGGCTGGGCGATAAAACAATCTCGATAATTATCACGATAAAATCTTCCACGATAAATTTATGAGACTTATTTTCAATACAGAGTTTCCTCAACAAAAACACTACACAAACAGCCAATCATACAGCAGAGAAACAAACACGTGCGAGAGCACCGGGCTTGTTCGAGGCAAGCCGCAGCTGCTCCTCTGCGGAGTACGGAGTGCCTGGATGCTAAGCTACCTCTGTTAGCCTCGGACCCCGGGTACAGGAGCGAACCCCGGGTCCGAGGCTAGCAGAGGTAGCTTAGCTGAGCATCCAGACGCCCAACTGTGATTTCCTCTGTGCCCAGTGCAACCCACACTGTGATTTCTGCCTACACTACTGGTTTACATATTCATAATTTTATTTATTTAATATTCAGCATACAGTATATCTTAATGCCACCAGGGATATCGGGAGCGGTTTGATTTGTGGTAGGAGGTAGGAGACTAGGACTAAGCAAGTTCTGAAAGTTATTTAATTTAATGTAAAAGGGATTTTAAACCCAGCTGGGAGAAGTCAAATATTGTCAAAAATGAAAAAGGGAAAATGCACAGGTTGTGCTCTTGCAATAGACACACCTCACCCCATCAGAACATGAAAGACTAAGGCGAATGAGGTTTCTCAAGGTTATATTATTCATCTTAGAAATCTGGCTGTAGGAGAGGAGTAGCAATTTTAATAACACAAAAAGTATCATTTGAACAATTTTCAGAGGTAACGGACAAGGAAGGGAGATGTATAATAGTCTCAGGAAAAATAGACGACGTGGCAATATCATTATGAAACATTTATGCCCCCCCAGAAGTGATTTTGCTTTTTACAGAAAAATGTTTGATTTAATGATAGGGCCCGCAGGAATTGTCATATGGGATGGAGATTGGAACATCTGTCTTAACCCAAAACTAGATTCTTAAAAAAAATTTGACTGCTACATCATTGTATAGAAATATTTTTGTTCTAATGGCAGAGTTGGGCATATTATATTATTATATATTATTACAACATTTGGTGCCGCGACAACATAAGGTACTAGTAGTAATGATACTCTTATCCGTTTTATTTATTTTTAAGAGAAAAAACTAAAATAAATTAAGAACGGAACGCTGCGGACCAGCTCCGAACCTGTCCCCCGGTGAGCGCTGCAGGAGTTTCGCTTTCTCACTTTGCGTGCTTGAAAATGGCAACTTCGCTTAAGATTCAGAGGGTCTCAGGAAACCCTGCGGCGCAATGAGATAAAAAAGAAAGATAAAAGAACCTTCCACACAGATCACACAGAGTTCATTTTTAAGACAATATCGCCACCTACTGGACCTTTTTCAAATGTCTTTTTTTCAAATGAGCTAGAACTACACTGAATATGTGTCCAAGAAAGTTTCAAGCCAAACACCAATATTATCGATTATTAAATGATTTTACATACTTGCATTATCATGGTAACACAATAATTTCTGTATTAAGAAAGGGAACATAGCTAACTTAAATACTAATCAATATTAGACTGCAACCATCTATATTTATTCAAGTGTCTACAGGACACATTAAAGATAGAATAACTTATTCCCATCAAAATATAATTTAAACCTAGATTCTTGACCTTTTTTTCACTCATGTAATTGAACAGTACTGGTCAACCGTTGAGATGTGTTTATTGCCTGATGTGTTGTAATTTATGAATTGTTGTCTATCCTTATTAAAGGATTAATAACTACATTTGCATGTATGTTTGGATTTACCAGAACAGAACAACAAGCACAACATACACTGCTACTACTCTACAGCCTGCAGACACCCCATCAACTGGAACATATCCTGAAGCAAGTCCATCAAGGCAGCACCTGTAGAACTTGCTGACTGGCCAGCCCTGTCTGATACGGTGAGGACGAAGTTAGTCAGTAGAGGGCCATATCATGTAAAATCAGACATTACATTTCCACAAAGAGAGGATGGGAGAAGAGAAGCTGGGTGATATATTCCAAGAAAAAAATAGTCTACTAAATCCTTAACTGCTTCTGCTGCAATCTGTTCTCATAAAGAATACAAACTAATGAGTTAATGACTTAATGACTGGAAAGATTGCAGTGAAATGCTCAAAACCCATGAGAACAGTCAAGAACATTCTAGGCACATGACATCGTGGAAGGAACTGGAGACTCGTCTTGACAAGGGCCAAACAATAGATAACGTCGAAATGGCGCTTCTGGAGGCTGAAAGGAGGTGAGAAGGTGAGGCGTGAAGTCCTGACCAGGTTGGTAGCCATAATTCATCGTCGTTGGCAGAGCAACGGGGTGACCACAGACAGTTCACCAGCCAAATAATGTTAACTTTCTGAAAGAGGTAGAGCTCATGGCCAAGTTCGACCCAGTCCTTAAACCACATGTTGCTGAGATGGAAAGAGGAGCCATCCAACCTATTTAGGAAAAATGATACAAAATGAACTGATAGATTGCATTGGTGGAAAGATTATGGAGTATATGGTCGATGAAAAAAAACAACAAAAAAAACAATCCAAATACTTTTTGGATTGCACCCCCGATTTGAGTCACAAAGAGCAACTATCAGTCATAATTTGACTTGTTGCAATGGAACACATGGGGTTCCTTGAGGTGGAAGAGTCCACTAGAGGAATTCTGAAGAGACTAGAAGAGCTCAACAACCCTGTTCAAGACTGGAGGGCAGTCTTATGACAACGGCGCTAATATGAAGTGGAGTCCACGTCAGACTTAAATCAATAAATAAACAAATCCAAGAGCTTAATTTGTTTCATATGGAGCACATACATTAGCCCCTTTTACACAGAGATCCCGCAATACCGTATTTTCCGGACTATAAGGCGCACTTAAAAGCCTTTAATTTTCTCAAAAAACGACAGTGCGCCTTATAATCCGGAGCGCTTTATATATGGATTAATTCTGGGTGTGCTTACTGACCTCGAAACGATTTTGTGTGGTACACGGCGCTCTGTCAAAATGTTTTAGTACGACTTTGGTAAACTACAAATCCGCACCGCTTGCGGCATTACGGCTACCGTAGTCAGGAGCGTCGCGGAGTAATACATACTGTGCTTCACCATAATATTACAGTGTGTGTATAAGGACCCCAAAATGGCACCTGTCGAGAGACACGCTTACGACGCGGACTTCAAACTCAAGGTTATCGGTCACGCTGTAGAACGTGGGAATAGAGCAGCTGCGAGAGAATTCACCATTAATGAATCGATGGTACGGAAGCGGAGGAAGCAAGAAGATGACCCGCGCCAAGTGAAGAAGACCACACAGAGTTTCCGAGGGAACAA